>JAGKTI010017717.1:7829-18297 GCA_018397915.1 Birgus latro
CGAAAATTTGTGGACGAATTTTTACAAAACCTTCAGGGAGTAGCAACTATGTGTATGTGAAGAAGCCCAATACTTTTGGTTAGAATTTGATCAAAGACGACCGAATGCCAACCGCTATATATGTTTTGATATGGATTGGCTTTTTGTGAAATGCAGTGACTGAATTTCGTAGAGTTTTGTTAATTTTCTTCAAATATGGTTTGTAGGTAGCTTGTACCTTAGCCAACAACATAATTTGGTGGCCGATTAGCATTTGGAGTGCTTTTGTTTCATTTCTCAGTGCCTTTCTTGTAATACGGTAACCCAAACTAAATACTGTGCTCTGCATGCCAAGGTATTAGGGAACCATACAAGTTAAGGACAGTAGTCTCAGATTTGAATTCTAATCCTCTGCCCATAAATCCAGCTAGATGTTTAGCTTTCTTTATTGCTTTCGTGCATAGTTAATTTTTATTTGTTATAAACATTCCTAAATATTTTTCTTGATCTGCTTCAAAAAGCTGATCATTATTCATAGTATAGCTACAGTTTTCATTTACACTTCCAATATTTACGACTTTGCACTTGCCAGTATTAAAATCTGCTTGCCATGTTTGAACGAAATTATACAGCCTAAAAAGATATGTCTGAATCATGAGCTTTTCCTCGTGGGTATCTGCTCTGTTACCGATCATCGTCTGTGAACTTCGCAATTTTACTTAATAAGCCTTCATCTATATATCATCTGTATAAATAAGGAAAAGTATAGGACCCAGAACAGAACTTGTGGAACTCCACTTCTAACATTCGTCATTCAGTTTCATTCTTTTCCTAGTAATTACAGCTCTTTGCAAATGTTCCATATGCAAGTTTTCAATCCATCTTAATAAATTGCCACTGATACTATAACTTTAAGTATCGGAGAAAAGTAGTTTATAGGGAACGTCACCGAATACTCTGTGACAATCAATATATATTATATCGACTGAATTTGTTTTATCGTGATTATAGATAATACCAATAAAAAGGTAATGGAGACTGGTTAGACACGATGGTTTGTTAAGAGATCCATGCTGTAAGTCTTCGACTAGATTATTTTGTTGTAAATGCTTGACTAATTTGTCTCTATTGTTTCCAGCAATTTGCATACAACTGTTGTTAAGCTGATTAGACGGTAATTTCCTGTTTGTGATTTATTTATTTTTTTCTTTTAATTGTTACATTTGCAAATTTCCAGTCATTTGGCACAGTACCACTCATTTATGATACTTTGAATATTTGGATTAAAAGTTTTAGTATTTCATTTTTCACTTCATTTAAAACCCCTGGGGAGTTATGGAGGCTGCTCTTACTAGTTGGTCATGTAGTGTAGTTTTTTCTGCTGAACATAATTATCTGCAGGTAGTGAGGATTGCATAATGCAGGTTTGTGCCTCGCAGTAACATGGTAGGGCGCAATGAAGTTTTGGTTCATGCTGGTGGCAGGGCGACAGGTTATGACTCTCATGAGAGGGTATGACCGCAACACTCGTAAAGGATACACATTATTCATATTTACGGCTCACTAGTGTGACTCATTCAGCCCATTACCCTGTAATGACACATGCAACCGCCATTCACACACAGTCACCTCTCACACATGGACAGCTGACAAGAGGCTTATGTTATTATTTTGTGCATCTGTTTCTGTGGAATCAAAATTATACCAACAGTACAAGTCGTAAGAGACATTTTCGGGACTCGCCTTTAACTCTTATCGTATATAAATAAAAATGCTTATAAAAAATTAATTAACAACCCAATGAAGCAATAAGCGGAAAGGACATGGAGTTATCGTAAATAAATAATGGAAAGAAACATGTCCTAAAGGAGAGTGCTCAAATTCATAGGGAACTTGTCTACAGCGTGTATTAGGAAATCATTCTTGCTTATTTTTGCCTCGCCAAAATTTCCCAAAGAACGTAGCTGTTGATTTATTGACATCTGACTATCTGGTATCCTGTAATTTGGGTTGAAACTGGTGTCGTACTTTATAAAATGTACGAGAAGAGACACCTCGTATATATCAAATTCCTTTCTTCAGAGTTCCATGCTCCTTCTTCTTCAACTTCGCCATTCTCCTCCTCCTCTGCCCTGTCGTCCTTGGTTCGTAATTAATTTCACCATGCTATTAATATCCAGCTTGACGGGAGAGGTTTGGGTATACACTGAGGAATGTGCTGAGGATGATAAGGAGTGTAGGTATAGCGAAGACGGCGATGGGTGTAAGTGTAGTGAGAGTGGTGAGGGACGTAGGTGTAGTGAGAGTGCTGAGGGGTGTGGGTACAGTATGGGTGGTGGGGGACGTAGGTATAATGAGAATACTAAGGGGTGTGGGTACAGTATGGTTGGTGAGGGACGTAGGTGTAGTGAGGGTGCTGAGGGGTGTGGGTACTGTATGGGTGGTGAGGGACGTAGGTGTAGTGAGGGTGCTGAGGGGTGTGGGTACAGTATGGTTGGTGAGGGACGTAGGTGTAGTGAGGGTGCTGAGGGGTGTGGGTTCAGTATGGGTGGTGAGGGACGTAGGTGTAGTGAGAGTGCTGAGGGGTGTGGGTTCAGTATGGGTGGTGAGGGACGTAGGTGTAGTGAGGATAGTACTGAGAGTAAGAAAAACGAGATCTGTGAGGGATTGTAGTTGACTAATTAGGGTCTGAGGGTGTAAGTATATTAATATGGATGGTGAGGGGTTCATGCCACTGCTGTCCATATTCCTGTTAATCAGTTTATCAGTGTACAGTAATCCTTCCATGTGCCCCATATTTGTCTTCCATCGTCACCATTCTTTCACTCTTCCCTTACATATTTAGACTTTTCCACACAGACATTCCTACGGTATCTGCATTTCTTTCCAATACGAATTCGAATTTTCAAAGAAGTATAGTGTACAAGACACTTTCTTTCGAATTCTGATTTACATTTTTCTTCCCTTCTCAGATGTCTTCACACATAAATTTTAATGCTCTCATTATATTTTCTCTTTTACTTTGAGTTTTTGTCCATACGCCCCAAACAGTTCTGATTGTGTAGTAAATGCAGGAGCTTCCCTATGCCTGGTCAGTCACTTATACTATTAGGACTTTCACACACCGGATGTGTCACTCTAGCAAAGCCTCATATGTGCTTGAAATTCGCAAAGCTCTTTATGGTCTTTCATCTGAGACTCTTGTTCATGTATTTACAAAGCTATGTCAGCTTCCATGTTCCACCAAACTGTTCTTTTCTTGCCATTCGATACACAACTTCCGCATTCGCAGACAGAAACTCCTTGTATGCACTCCACAGGTTTTTCCAAAACCTTCTGTCCCCATTTCATAGGAGGTAATTATTCCACTAGTTTTCGGTTTTACTTACCTGTTATTAGTATCGTCTTTTATACTCTCAAGTTCACGTTCCATGTCACAATCATATTTAATCCTCAGACGATCCTCCTCATTATCATCGCCCTCCTGCCATTCCGATTTCAATGACACTCACAGGCATCGTATTCGACAAGCACTTAAGCAATCAGGTTCGTTTCAGTTCTCTCCAGGCTCCCCTTTTCTTTGTTTGAATTAAAAATAACTTGTCTTTCATCGATGCCAGTGATCATTTCCTCTGGCACTACAAAACGACCAATAACGCCACCCACAGTGCCCGTGTCAACTTTCCTGCTAAGAAATCCCATCACAGAAACTGTAACTCCCTGGCATGTGTCATTTCACTTTATCTAACTGTTCCAAATGTTATCCTCTTCTACTCGTGCCATTACGAGATATATTCACGGTAATCTAAGCCACTTTCACGATGTCAGTCTTAACATACCGTACAGATATAACCATGAACATAGGTTTGACAACGGTTCTCTACCAACATTGTGTCCTGCCCTCCGTAAGTTTCATTCCTACCCGAACAACAGCATTTCCCTTCTTCCCCATACTCTGTTGCGGTGTGCTTCATATTGCTATCACATAGTTCATGTAAAACCCTCTATCGCCACAGCTGGCAGGGAAGTCGGCGAACCTTTACTCACGGCTGTGTCTTGGGGCGATATAATTATAATAATTCTCTTTTCTCTACCATTTATCTTTCAGTAACAGAGTAACACCATTTTTCCTACACCCACGCGTTCTGATACTTGATCTATGTCAAACCCTTCCATTCATCCGCTTCTTTCCTTGCAATCTTTGTGTTGCACAGTACCATACTATCCCTTCCTTCCTTACGTCAGCTCCTTCACTTCTACTTTACATTCTTCACCCACACCATATCACACATACGTTCGTTAAACACCTTCGCAACTTTTACAGTTATAGTCTTCAAACAAACCCTTCGTACTTGACACTGTCAGGCGAGGCTTCCTGGTGATATCGGGCCCTGGGCAGACACGGGAGCGAAATGCAAGGCCATATCGACAAATTTTAGGTAGATATAATGGATAGGGGGATTCCTCAGCGTACTTCCCCATCCAGCAAACTCAGCACTTACGAAAAAAAAAAAGCATTTTTTTCTCCCCTGCCCCTTGATTTTTTTTTTTTTTTTTTTTTTTGTAAACCACCAAACCGTGATGAATATATTAAAAATTCCTAGATGGTGGTATTGGTGGTTGTGGCGGTGGTGGTGGTGCCAGCAGCTTTTGAGGGCATTCTTTAAAATTTTTGTCTTATCCTGTGGCCTGATGAAAATATCATAAAGTCTTTAGGTTTTCATTTTATAATTATTTATTCACTGAATACATTAAATGCCTCGCTGTTTTACGTAATTTATAAACGAAGCCTATTCGCCAACTCACCGAATAAAAAAAAAAACATACTCATCTCCTTCTTTCACATGAAGTCTCTCATAAACTCTTACAACAGTCACAACGGGCCATCTTAAACTTGGGATTTGGAAATATCTCCGAAAGCACGTCCTCACCTCAGCAGGTCAGAGTTATTGATAATATGAATATTTGCATTAAATCAAGGTAACGACAGATGATAATACTGATAACTAATAAGTACTGTTTAATGTAATCATGAGTAAATATCTATATGTATGTCTCTCTCTCTCTCTCTCTCTCTCTCGATAGATAGATAGATAGATAGATAGACAGATAGATAGATAAGTAGATAGATAGACACCGTAGATAGATAGATAGATATACTACTAGTGCTTGCCCAGAAAAATATGCGGGATAACTTAGCCTTTCCGTCACAGAATGTTTGCAGATACCATTATCTTTGTTTCCATACTGTTACTGAGCCCACAATAACCAATTCTGATTAAAAAGTCGAAAAAACACTTTCGCGGATGGCGATTTCCCACAATTACACGCGGTCTCGTCGCGCGCAATCGCCAAATTTTTTAGTATTATTTTGACACTGAACTTACCCCGACCTAATGCAAAAAGAAGTAGGTCAATATATATCAATTTCCTTTCCCGTTACAGAAACGGACAAAAGCACGGACAGACATTTTCGCATGTCACGACTTTCGATAATTTCGTGCAGTCGCATCGCGTGCGATCCCGCAAATTTTTGTCCGGTATTTTTTCTTACACTTCCTGAACTTACCCGACCTAATACAAAAAGAATTAGATCAATATCTATTGCCGTTCTCGTGACAGAACAAACAAACGCACGAACAGACTCACACATACACAGCTTGACTTTAGTAGAGAGAGAGAGAGAGAGAGAGAGAGAGAGAGAGAGAGAGAGAGAGAGAGAGAGAGAGAGAGAGAGAGAGAGAGAGAGAGATTGATAAATAGATAGGTAGAGAGATTGATAGGTAGACAGATACACCTTCACGTATCTTCCGCACTTCCTCTGCACCACATCCAGGATTTCAGTTCTCCCGTCACCACACCTTCACAGCACCAAAATCGCTAGTTTCAGTTGATTAATCATCCACTGGACTTTTCACTCTCCCTCCTGGATATCGCTAGGTTTAAAACTTTTCCGACAACCAATCTCCCGCATTCCCCCTACTTCACCTCAAAGTTGCATCCCACTTTGCTTCCATACTCTCCATTAAGCCACAGGCTCGCAACACTTCCTCAACTACCACACTGGATCTCCACACCATCGGAGCTCCAGCAGTTCCTCCACCAGTGGCCACGCATCCCACATGTCTCCCCTCAACCGCACTAAAGTCCACTTATCTCCAGCCTGGCATGGCGTGGCGTTAAACCGGCTTGTACAGATAAAACTGTCACACTAAATTTACTGCTGGCCTCGATCCCGAAAATGAATGCCCGTAAATGCCTGTTACGCATGTGTTGATTGTACAGTATCAGGGAAGGCTGGAAAATAAAAATTTAATGGGGTTTATAAATAGTGAGGTCGGACTGCCTCTCATTAATTGATTAATTGGCATTTTTCCCTTAAAAATTCCTTTTGGTTAATACCAGTCGACTTCATCCGGTTGTGCGAAGTCCCTTCCGGTCAAAGGTTAAAGTCATAAATGCTTGAGAGTTATTTTGTAGCATCAGAGTCATTTTGAAATTACCAGGATATATCTTTAATATGGAGAGTATACAGTGAACAAGAAAATACAGATATCTTTATTTGCCAAGGAACAAGCTTCATTAAAATGTAGACGATGACAGCTGACCGACTATATAGACCTAAAGGGGCATAATGAGGGGAGAGAGAGAGAGAGAGAGATGCGTGAAATATATTTAGTACGGTGCGACTTCTGAATGGCGTATATACATACAATCGTATTTTGCATTGAAATACTGATGATTCTGGAAGCAGTACCTTGCAATGGCAGAAGCAAAGTAAATGGTGCACCTCCACGCTATGATAGAAATGTGCGAGAATTTCTCGGTAACACTGTCGACACATGGGTTGGAAGAAGGGATACTGCTGAGTGGTCTCTACGCTCACCTGACCTAACACCATGTGACTTCGCAGTTTGGGGGATGGTCAGAGAGAAAGATTACAAGACAAAGCCTAGATGCCTTCAGGAATTGAAAGAAATTATAACAACAGAATATGACAACTTGAAAAATGATCATAAAATTGAGAAGAAGAATTTGCCACTCTGTGTCTAAGTGGCGCTAATTCTGTTTAGGGGGAGAAGGAGGACATTTTGAACATTTGATTTAACTTGAATTTTAATTTATTTGATGTTCACTTCATTTAGTTGAAATATAAATGGTGTACACTTTAATTAGTTGATTATTATAACTGTGTTAATAAAATAATGTTATGGTAAAGTTAGTTTTAGCCCACACTGTATCTATCTATCTATCTATATTTATATATCAATATCTCTATATCTATATTTATATCTGTCTGTCTGTCTGTCTATCTATCTATATATATAAAACAATATTATTGCTTTCATGGTAATGAGGTGTAGGTCTTCAAATATTAATTGATCTACTACTTAGTGTGAATGACTTGTCCATTTTCCGTAGGAGATCCAGGGTCCAATAATATGGCGTCTTTCGAACTTGTTAATGATTTAGTTTTTTGCATAAACTGTGGTTAGTGGAGCAATCGAGGTGATCATATGCCACGGGCGCATCTCGAGAAGGCGACAGGAGCTTGTTCATGTCGGTAAGTGTACCACGTCCCCAGTTTAGTTACTGACCCTTACAATGAGAAGGGTAATAATTATGGGGCATAAAGACACCATGAAGATGTCAATAAAAAAAATATATATGTTTTTAAAGACATGTTGCTGATATTTGTTCCGTCTGTGGCTCTGTTTCACTGATTAGAGTCATCTCCGATACTTACAATTGATGTTTTAGAGTGGATATGTTTATGGCCGAGAAATTCAAAATTCAGTAGAACTTTTGAAACATTGTGTAGGTGCCTGTGTTGAAAATTGTATATCTTGTAAAACGAGAGATGCGTGTGAAACACTTGAGTGCTGTGAAAAGTGTGAATACCAAACCAGTTACGTTTTAAACAATATCAGTAGAGTAAAGAGAAACACGACTAATGGTGCTCTAACGAGAAAACAACGGAGGAAGAGGATATTGTTAAAGAAAAAATGGCTGGATTTTTTTTTTAAGAAATTGCTTAAGGAAACGTCGATGCAGAGGAAAAGAATGTTGGTGAATGTTGTTGCAGAAATATGAGAATGTGACGTGACTGTGTGGGAAGAAGAGGGTAACATAACTTCTGTATGATTTAGAAAGGAATCATCAGTGAAAGGAATAAAATATATAATATGAAAACGAAGAAGTAAATCTAGATATATGTGTGACGGGCAAGAAAACTGGTGCATAACAAATATATTATGAAAGATGAACGATATCGCTCGAGAACAGAGGTGGAACCGTGTCAGTGTGAAGGGGATAGGGTTATGGGGTTGGGGGATGGGGGAGCAAGCGTTGTTCACAGGAGAAAGGAATGCCGATAACGTGCAGAGAACTGGAAACAAAGGAACGTGTTGTTCTTTGTTCGGCGCCCCACCGTCAACCCTACATTGTCCTGGGTTCTTATTCTCGTTGTTTTAGGATGTACCCTGTCACGTCATATTTACCAGTTGATTTCTGTATCTGGGACGTTTGCATATTTCTTACTGATTATGTATGCAGTGGACATCACTAATGAAAGAAAATTAAGAATATGAGAGTATCAAGATGCAAAAGGCAAAATCAGCCGCTGAGGAGGAGGTGCTAGATACTGTCCTAAGCCACCACCTGAGATGATATTGCTCTCTGGATCTTGCAGATTACATGCCCCCCAAATTACGACGCAAGGAACATGTTTTATCTTAAATTGTTCTCTTCACGTACAGTTCTGTTATTACCTCCGCCAACGAAAGTTAGAGGAGGTTATGCATTCACTCGTGTTTCTCTGTTTGTCCACAAGATATATAAAATAGTTACTGATGGATAGCAATTAAATTTTGTGGATATGCGAGAGTTGGGCCAAAAAAGAGTTGATTAAATTTTGGTGATGATCTGAGTTGTTTGGCATAGGCGCTGGGGGAGGTATGCACACTTCGAGTGTTGTCTTCTTGTTAGATATCGTAGATATCTAACGAGAGGGAAAGAGAGAAAGAGAGAGAGAGAGAGAGAATTAAAGACGTATTTCCAAAATTAAAAGTATATAAAAACATGAGCTTGACCAATAGAAATGGATCAACCATTATATTCATATATGAAAATTTAGAACATAAGAACATAGCTAGAATTGATGACTGCATTAGGTCAGTTGGCCCCTGATTGTTAGGTGCTTAAACAGTGTGACTGAGATACTGAAATAAGCCTAGGATAGCAAAGAAGATTTCGGAAATTATGACCTCCCTGTGTGACTGTTCATTCGTTGTTTTTGCTTTTTTCCTCCAGACTTATCGTACTTAGCATTTACCCACAATACTAATTTGAATTTACTTCTGGTTATTTTCTTCATGTTGTGAGATGAGGAGAAAGACGGGTGTTGGAAAGGGGATACGAGTATATAAAGTTTTTACGGGCACTCTCGTTCTCCAAATCTACATTCATGTCACCTTTCAAATAATCTGACCGGTTGTGTAAGGATTTTGGTGTCTTACAAACGAAGAACAGATACAGTATTTGGAATTTCTCTGCATCAAACCTGCAAAAAAACATAACCTCCTGCATAATTTCGTCCGTAGAGTTGATTAGGCGCGAGATTTGTCGTTAACTCTAATGATTTTTTTTTTTTCATAAGAATACTTTCGTAATTTGCTGCAGTAGATTAATGGAAAGATACTACACTAGCATAAATAATGAGTGAGAACAATCATGTGTTAAATTATCCATGTCAGGTCTTGACCACCTAGATGGTTTTAGGTTTATGCACGAAGGTGTATGTCTGTCAAGAATACTATACTACCACCAGTTCTCCCTCACGTTCATATTCCAAGCAGACCACAAAATGCAGGGGGAAAATCAGAAGAGGGAAGATAGCTTCCTCGAGCCCTTCTCATACAAACAAACATACGGACATATATCCATCAAGGTTGTACCAATACCACATCAACACTCCAATGACACACCATTTCAACGTCATTTTACACAACCATTCCCTGCAGCACTTCCCCACCACAGTACTGAATTCCAAAGTATTACACTATCAAAATACTAGTCAAACACCACAATGCTACTCCATCAGCTCTTCTCAATAGGATGGAGTCAAAGGCTTTTCGTCTCATTACCCTTCCTCCCTTTACTTGCTCCCTTCAACCTCTGTCTCTTCGCAGCACTGTTGCATCTTTATATCTTTTCTAACGCTACTTCAGTGGTCACTGCTCGTCCGAACTGTCTGCTTGCATCCTTCCACCTCTACGAGGGGTGCTTAGCACCCGTCTAGCAGCAAACTCTCATCCCTTTTCTGTCCAGCTCTCTAGTGCAAGAGTTAACCGTTAATCTCAGTCCTTCATTAATGCAACAGGTCAACTCTGGAACTGTCTCCGTCTGTCTGTATTTCCTACTTCCTATGATCTCCAGTCTTTCAAATGCAGTGTGTCCAGGCATCTCGAATTGAACGGATCTTGAATTT
>JAGKTI010017718.1:0-10223 GCA_018397915.1 Birgus latro
TTTGGGTCAGTTTCTCACCCTCCAAATACGTAGGCTACAGCGGGTCCTTATTCTAGACTGGGAGGTAACTCCAAAGAGTAGGACTGGACACAAAAACAAGGTAGTAACTGTTACACACATGTATTACAGATATCTTCCCAGGGACAATAGTACATCAACAAATATATTACAAACTGGGTTGGTCGGGGATAGGTTAACACTTAACACAAGGTTTTACTTGACGGGGAGTCTGTCACTATACCGACTGGTAGAAGTATGGTACTATTTACCCAACACTTATGGCACATAAAATACACTTATAATTTAAGACACAGGAATGAATTAACTACAATTTCCCAAACCTGTATAGCACTGGACGGCACTGTATATAAATTATGTTAACACCTGTGTCATAGACACCTGTTGGCCGGAAGTCTATCTCAGGTAGAGTCTGCCGCGTAGTGATCACTGACGGGGAGGGGACTGCGATATTCTGGCATACCCTGACTAACGTGCCCGGACACTGGGGTGGGTGGAGGTTTAATGCATGAGGGGAAGGCACGATGGAAATAATATACTGTATATTCCTTCTGTTAGTCACTGAGGTGTTTCACTCGCATGCCTGTGGGTTGGGGAGAGAGAGTTTAAATAACAAGGGAATGGCAACCGACACAATATTATTGTTCACTAGGGGGGGCGCGGGACTCTACTTGGGATATAAGTCAGGCCACGGTTAGCTATTAGGCTCGTCCAATCTTATACTCTGGGTTCCTGGTCACTTAACACGAGAATACACTGTAGGGAATCACTCGTATGGTATAAGTTAATGCACACAGATATCTGGGTCGAAAGAGCACACACATATGTAAGGTCCACTCACTTCATTACCACTTGTGGGCCCTAGGTTGATTCCTCCATCCGAAGGAAGGGCAGAGTGGCGCGCTCCTGGACAGGGCCCCACACGTAGTCGTGGGACTAGGGGCTCGGCCCGAAGAGAGCCAGGAGACGAGCCTGTCGTCGAGTCTAGGGGAGACTCAGGGAGGCCTTGCCCACAGGTAAGTCGCACCCCGGTGTTCGGGACAACTCCCGGGGCAACTGAGGACCCAGGGTACTGCACTGCGGCAACGGCTGGAGGGCGGCGGCGCCGACAGGGTCGTCACACAGGGACCTCGGGCCGGGGGAGTAGTAGACAGGGCCCAACGTCAGCTGCGGGGTCTGCGGGGACTCTGCTTCGGCCGCTGTTCACCCTGGTAGAGTTGCAGGGAACCAAGGCCTCGGGTGAGGCCTTGCCACGGCTCGGGGGAGGGATCCACTCTGGCTGTAGGTCCTCCTGTAGGAGAGAAGCGGACTGTAGCCTGCCTACATCTGACCTGACGTGACTAGTGGCCAATGTTGTGGTAGCACAAGGGACATCAGCTTCAATGCGGCTAGTGGCCTGCTCTGCCTCTGGCCTGACGTGACTAATGGCTGATGTCGGGGTGGCACAGGGGACATCAGCTTCAATGCGGCTAGTGGCCTGCTCTACTGCTGGCCTGACGTGACTAATGGCCGACGTCGTGGTGGCTCAGGGGACAACAGCTTCAGTGCGGCTAATGGCCTGCCCTACCTCTGCCCTGACATGACTAGTGGCCGACGTCATAGTGGCGCAGGAGGTTGTAGCTCTGGTGCGGCTAATGGCCCGTACCGGGGAGCTGAGAGGACTAGTAGCAGAGGGACGGACTGTGGCCAATCCTGCCTCATACCCAGTACGGCTTGTGGCCAATACTGCGAGGCCACTCTGGGGAGAACGACTACAGGAGTCAGACGACTTATGGTCTGTCCTGCCTGGCCGACACACATCCGTGTCATGGCCCTGTAGTGGGGATGCAACTGGGGAACGGACTGTGGCCGGTTCTGCCCCGTACCCGGTATGACTGTGGCCAATACTGCGGCGTTGCGTGGAGTTGTAAACTCCACCCCTTACCTGGCGAGTGGAATTTCGGCCGGAGACTAGGCGCCGGCGACTGCTACCTTTCCAGGTCACCACCTGGGAGCAAGAGGGGCGCCAGGAAGTGATACAGGTGCGCCGTTCCTGTTCCTAGCCGCTCCGTGTCAGCGGTGGCCCCCTGGTAGTATTGAGGGGTTGGGGGTGCTGGTGTCCACTGCACTGGCCATCGCGTCGTCTGCGGCTCCAACCCCTAACTCCTGTATTTCAGTTTTGATAGTAAGGATATTCTTTTATTATCCATATTGTTATATATTTTGTTAGTGATAACCGTGAGGGCTGTTTCAGTGGATAATTTAGGTCGAAAGCCGTGCTGGTTGTTTGAGAGAAGCTTATTTGATTCTAGGAATGCTGTGAGCTGTGTTGACACGATTTTTTCTAGGATTTCAGAGAAGATAGGGAGAAGTGAGATAGGATGGTAGTTGCTGGCGTTGCTTTTATCTCTGTTTTTAAAGAGAGGGGTAACTATTGCATGTTTCCATAGTTTAGGAAAGACACCGGTGGTGATAGAGGTGTTGATGATGAACGTTAAGTAGGAAGCAATGACGAACAGAGAATCTTTAATGAAGCGAAGGGAAATGTTATCAGAGCCGAACGATTTAGATTTGTTAAGATGTTTAATAGTTAGAATCACAGTATATGTCAATGGGATGGGGCCGGAAGTGAAAGGCTGCGCTATATATATTTATTTCACTTTCGCTTTCGACCGTGCTTTGGCTGTCTTGTAGGGAGTGCTGGATTTTATCATAGGTATTTTTTCCCACGTTAGCAAAGTAGGCATTAAAATCATCGGCTTTGTTTTGTTCGTTTTCTGCTATGCACGTACTGGATTGGAGTTTGGGGGAAGGAATTATGTCTTTTACTATTTTCCATGTTGTGGAGGTATTTTTGGAGTTTATAAGCTGACTAGTGGTAGGTGGTGGCGACCATCATCCACTCACTTGATGTAGTGCTGCCTACTTCTTCCTTACCTTTTATTATTATTATTTTTCTGTGCCTGCCCTCTTCTCTTCCTGTTTCTCCCATCTTTCCTGTCACTTCTTATTGACTTCTTATTGCTTTTCTTTCCTTTACAGGTGGCTTTACATTGAGTGACAAGCCAAATGGTTTCCTGTAAGCCAAGAAACCATTTACAACGCTGGGTGGTAACCATATAACCAAACCATACGTGCTCCTTACGTATCAACAAGTGGGTTGGTGGAGGGTTAGTGCCCCTCCCCGTAAAACAAATAACTCAAAGTCAAATGGCCACCCCTTACGGGATTATGGCGTCGGGCAATAGATAGATAGATAGATAAGCTGACTGTGATAATATTCTTGCTTTGTTGCATATACTAGTCTTTTAACCTGTTTCTTTAAATATTTATAATGACTGTAATGTCGGATTCAGTCGATCTGTTTTTAGGGTTGTCTGGGCTTCATTTCTATTTTTCATAGCGTTACGTATCTCATCGGTCAGCCAAGGGGCGGGGGGTCGGCGTATCTTTTTGGTAGCCATAGGGGCACAAAACTTGAAATACAGGAGTTAGGGGTTGGAGCCACAAACAACACGATGGCCGGAGCAGACGACACCAGCACCCCCAATCCCCCAAGTGCCACCGGGGGACTGCCGCCGACACAGAGCGGCTGGGAACAGGAACAGCTTACCTGTGTCACTTCCCGGCGCCTCTCTTGCGCCCAGGTGGTGGCCCAGAAAGGTAGCAGTCGCCGGCACCTAGTCTCCGGCTGGAGCTTCGCTCAACAGGTAAGGGGTGGAGTTTACAACTCCATGCAACGCCGCGGTACCGGCCATAGTCGTACCGGGTATGGGGCAGAACCGGCCACAGTCCGTTCCCCGGTTGCTTCCCTGCCACAGGGCCGCAACACAGACGCATGTCGGCCGGACAGGACTGGCCATAAGTCGTCCGTCTCCTGTAGGCGTTCCCCCCAGAGTGGCACCGCAGTACCGGCCATAAGCCATACTGGGCACGAGGCAGGATCGCCCACAGTCCGTCCCTCAGCTGCTAGTGTTCCTAGCTCACCAGTACGGGCCATTAGCTGCACCAGAGCTCCCACCTCCTGTGCCTTTCCGACGTCAGCCATAAGTCACGTTGGGCCAGAGGTAAGGCAGGCCATTAGCCGCACGGAAGCTGTCCTCCCCTGTGCAACCCAGGTGTCGGCCATAAGTCACGCCAGACCAGAGGTAGAGCAGGCCATTAGCTGCACGGAAGCTGTCCTCCCCTGTGCAACCCAGGCGTCCGCCATAAGTCATGCCAGGCCGGAGGTAGAGCAGACGCGGGGGAAGGCTCCCTACCTATCCGTGGGGAAACACAAGCCCTACAAGCGACGATGCATCAACAAGCCTCCACTCGTCCTACCTTCGTCGTGTTTGACTCGTCCTGCCGCGCGTATCACGGTTACTTGGGGCAAGACCTACTGCAAAAGCTCCACACGCACATAGACTGCCACGGGAGACGACTTCAGTTTCGGCAGCCCCCCAAGAACCCAAAAGCATATGTACGTGCACAAGCCAGGACAGCGCCCCCCCACCTCCTCCTAAGCCGGCCCCCGGCCCCACATTTCCCGCGACCGTCGCGTCCTCTCTCACCATTCCTCCCCACCACGAAGTGTGGTTAAAAATTAACAAGCCCACAGGGACCCACTCCCTATTTTCCCCCAGTGTTCCCACCGGGCCCCTCGCGGCCTGCCTAATGTCGCCGACCTTCCTTCCGCCCCACTTGAATGCCATCAAAGTGGCAAACCTGGTGGCTACACCCCTCACCCTGCTGAAGGGACTTTTGGTCGGCGACCTAGAACCGGCAGAACCGTGCGACACCACATCCCTAGAGTCACCTCTCTCTCCCCTTCCTTCATTGCCTGAACACTTATCACCGCATCAGGCCGAGATGCTACACCACCTACTGCTCGAGCACCAGGATCTTTTCTCAGCCGGGCCCACTGACTTGGGGCATACGACGTATTTAGCCCACGAGATTCACACCACTGGGCCCCCCATTCGACAACCCTCTCGCCGGAAGAACCCGCGCCAACGGGCTGAGGAGGACCGGCAAGTTCAAGAAATGCTGGACGCCGGCATCATAACACCCTCTACCAGCCCCTGGTCCTCCCCTGTCGTCTTGGTTCGGAAGAAAGACGGCATGCAACGCTTCTGCATCGACTACCGCCGGTTAAACGACGTCACTACGAAAGATGCCACTCCTCTCCCCCGAATAGACGACTCCCTAGACTCCCTATATGGCTCCACCTGGTTTTCTACGTTGGACCCCCAGGATCAAGAGAAAACGGCTTTCTCCACGAGCAATGGGAAACTGTATCAATTTAACGTTCTCCCCTTTGGGCTCTGCAACGCCCCAGCCACCTTCTCCCGCCTCATGGAGTCCGTCCTTAGCGGTCTGACATGGGAAGTCTGCCTGGCGTACCTCGATGACGTAATCGTGTTTAGCAAGACGTGGGCTGATCACCTGCACTGCCTCCGGCAGGTATTTCAGTGGATACGCCAGGCTGGGCTAAAACTCAAGCCCACTAAATGTGTTCTAGCCGCCCGCTCGGTCCCCTTCGTAGGACACATTGTCTCGGGGAAAGGCATCTCTCCAGATCCCGAAAAATTAAAAGCCATCGCCAATCAACCTCTTCCCCAAGACGTGCAGCAAGTCCGTGCCTTCCTAGGCCTCGCGTCATACTAACGATGGTTCATAAAAGGGTTTGCCGACCTTGCGAAACCGCTCCATGACCTCACTAAAAAGGGTGAGCCCTTCGTCTGGAGCAACGACCGCGTCGCCGCGTTCCACTCCCTAAAGGAAAAGCTTGTTTCCTCCCCCATCGTCGCCTTCCCCAACTATGACCTCCCCTTCAGGTTGTACACCGACGTGTCCCTGGTAGCCATAGGCGCCGTCCTGGCCCAGGTCCAGGAAGGGTGCAAGCACATCGTAGATTGCGCCAGCCGCACATTAAACCCCGCCAAACGCAATTATGCAGCTAACAAATGCGAATGTTTGGGATCGTCTGGGCCCTTGATTACTTCAGGGCCTACCTATTGGGCACCAGCATCACCGTCATCACAGACCACCAGTCCCTCCAGTGGCTGCGGAAATCAGCCACCCACAACGCCCAGCTCCTCTGCTGGCACGAATCACTGGAGGAGTTTGATTACGAGATCGCGTACCGGCCTGGGAAATTACACACCAACGCCGACACCCTCTCCCACCTGCCAGTGCAATCGCTCCTCCCTCAGTCTGATTTGATCCAGCACTGGCAAAATCGAGATCGGCCTCCCTGGATTCCCCAGCACCTTTTCAACAAACTCCATCTGCAAGGAGACCAACTCTTCACGCCTTCAGGTCACATTGTCCTTGACCCGGACTCCGCCTTGAGCGTCCTCACTCACCTCCATTCGGACAATGGGATCCACCTGGGTACAAAGGGGCTGACTCAGGTCTTCAATGACCTCTACTGGGCCCCCAACCCCACTACCCTAGCCCAGCGTGTCACCCAGGCGTGTCGAGCATGCTGCCTAGTGAAGGACATTACCCGTACGGCGGGCCCTACCGGCAAAATTTCAGCAAATCAGGCTTTACTGATCTACCAGAAGACCCGCCGACATGTTGTAAAAATACCCCCGCTAATACCAATACACAAGTTCTGTATGAGACAGCCCTAGCATGTATTCAATATGGACAGTGGGTGTTAGCGCCGAAGCGGTGACATGGTATGTAGGAGGACTGCTGGGCCGTGATAGCAGGCTGTGAAGCCTATGCCCAGAGTCGGAGACATAAAAAAAAAAAAAATCACCGCCCACAAGCCCTGGCAGCTTTTATCTGTCGACATTGTCATACCCCTGCCACCCAGGTCCGGCTACCGTTACATCGTCACTTTTGTCGACGTGTACTCAAAGTCCTTTATCGCTTGCCCAGCCAAGGAACACACTGCCGTCGCCATAGCCGACGCCCTCATGCGCCACGTCTTCCCCTACTTTGGCGTCCCCCAGGCCATTCACTCCGATAATGCCCCTGAATTTATGGGTCAAATATGGAAAGAACTGTCCGTCCTGTTCGGGTTCTCCATTTCACATTCCTCCCCATACTGGCCCCAAGGAAACGGGGTATGTGAGAGGAGCCATTGAACCCTCTTAAACCAAATTAGGACCCGAATCCAGAGCACCCAGGATCAGGAGTGGCCTGCTCACGTCAAAGTCATCCGGTGGGGAATGAACACATGCCCCCGCGACGATGGCATCACCCCACACGAACGGGTATTAGGAGAGGCGCCCCTCCTCCTCCCTCTCCAACAACATCTCCAACCCCCCGCCCCTTCCTCCCTCGCGGACCCCTTATATCACCTGAAGCGTCGCCTACAACACCTGCACGGACACCAGGACTCTCAGACAGATTCCTCCCCTTCTAACCCTTACAAACCAGGTGACGAGGTCTTCGTGGCCTGTTTGCCCACCCCCAGTAAGGTTGCCCCTCGCTTTATGGGGCCATATGCGGTCACGAAAGTCCCCAACCCCTTCCAAGTCGTCATCGACTACCACGGGACACCCTGCACCTACAGGAATCGCCACGTCCGCCCCTCCCGGGACTCCACAGGGCCTTCCACACCCACCCCAACCACGAAAGCCGGTCCAACACCACCCGCTCCCCAGGAAGAGCCCTTTGTATATTATTCCTCTCCCTCCCCTTCCACCCCGGCTTCCACTGCCACACCACCACATGAGACCCCTACACCCCGCCCACGCACCACGCTAACTTCACCACCGCGCTCCCCCGCCGCCGCACCACCCACTCCACGTGCTCACCGCACACCTGCCGGAAATGCCACGCTGGCCTCCCCACACTCTGCACCCAGCTCAACCCCCACCCCACCGACCTCGCCAACCAACCATACCATGCTACCCCGCACTCCGCCCACCCCCACCCCGCCTTCCGTCTCCTCATCGCCGCCCACTTCTCAACTAACCACAACCACGACCCGTTCCGGGCGCGTTTCACGCCCACCCGTGCGCTACACTTTAACCCCTATGCCCACCCATTCGCCCAGTAGCGACCAACCATCCACCGCACTCCCCAATACCACCCCAATATCCCTCCCTACTCCACACCTCTTGTGGAAGAACCCGCCCCACTCCATTCCCAGGGGAACACCGCACCCACACTCCACCGGCAATATAAGCCGCACCAGGCTGCCTCTGGCCAGATTCGCTTCCAGGACACCACTGCCACCACCACCATGTGTGTCACCAGTCACCTGGATTCCCACCTTCGGGCGAAATCTACGTGTGAAGAGCACGCGACACCTACTATACCTCCTCCAGCAGGCGAACCACCCTTCCACCCTACGGGTCACCTACGTGCCCCAACTCAACACCAACGTAGCCTCCGACCATTGGACGTCCTTCCTCAGCCACCTCAACCCTATCCACCGGACGGCCAACACTCACCTGTACCACCTCCAGTCACGAGGCCGTGACTTCATCACCGAGGAGGGTGGTGAAATACAGGAGTTAGGGGTTGGAGCCGCCAACCACACAGCGAGCAGGGCAGACGACACCAGCTCCCCCAACCCCCCCCCAGATCACCGGGGGATTACTGCCAGCGCAGCGTGGCTGGGAGCAGGAACGGCCTACCTGTTCAACTTCCCGGCGCCCCTCTTGTGCCCAGGTGAGGGCCCGGAAAGGTAGCAGCCGCCGGCACCTTGTCTCCGGCCGGAGCACAGCTCTGCAGGTAAGGGGTGGAGTTTACAACTCCACACAGCGCCGCAGTACCAGCCATTGTCGTACCGGGTATGGGGCAGAACCGGCCACTGTCCGTTCCCCAGCTGTTTCCCCGCCACAGGGCCGCGACACGGACACGTGTCGGTCAGGCAGGACTGGCCAGCAGTCGTCCGTCTCCTGTCGGTGTTCCCCCCAGAGCGGCACCGCGGTACCGGCCACGAGCCGTACTGGGCATGAGGCAGGATCGGCCATAGTCCGTCCCTCAGCTGCCAGTGACCTTAGCTCATCGGCACAGGCCATAGCCGTCCCAAAACTCACCTCCTCGGCCACTCAGGCGTCGGCCACAAGTCGCGCCAGGCCTAACACAGTGCAGGCCACAAGTCGCGCCAGGCCTAACACAGTGCAGGCCACAAGTCGTGCCAGGCCTAACACAGTGCAGGCCACAAGTCGCGCCAGGCCTAACACAGTGCAGGCCACAAGTCGCGCCAGGCCTAACACAGTGCAGGCCACAAGTCATGCCAGGCCTAACACAGTGCAGGCCACAAGCCGCCAGGAAACCATCTCTCCATGTGCCCTCTCGGCGTCAGCCACGAGCCATGCCAGGCCTAACACAGTGCAGGCCACAAGCCGCCAGGAAACCAGGCCTAACACAGTGGAGGCCACAAGCCGCCAGGAAACCATCTCTCCCTGTGCCCTCTCGGCATCAGCCCCGAGCCACGCCAGGCCTAACACAGTGCAGGCCACAAGCCGCCAGGAAACCAGGCCTAACACAGTGCAGGCCACAAGCCGCTAGGAAACCAGGCCTAACACAGTGCAGGCCACAAGACGCCAGGAAACCAGGCCTAACACAGTGCAGGCCACAAGACACCAGGAAACCAGGCCTAACACAGTGCAGGCCACAAGCCGCCAGGAAACCAGGCCTAACACAGTGCAGGCCACAAGACGCCAGGAAACCAGGCCTAACACAGTGCAGGCCACAAGCCGCCAGGAAACCAGGCCTAACACAGTGCAGGCCACAAGACGCCAGGAAACCAGGCCTAACACAGTGCAGGCCACAAGCCGCCAGGAAACCAGGCCTAACACAGTGCAGGCCACAAGACACCAGGAAACCAGGCCTAACACAGTGCAGGCCACAAGCCGCCAGGAAACCAGGCCTAACACAGTGAAGGCCACAAGACACCAGGAAACCAGGCCTAACACAGTGCAGGCCACAAGCTGCCAGGAAACCAGGCCTAATACAGTGCAGGCCACAAGCTGCCAGGAAACCAGGCCTAACACAGTGCAGGCCACAAGCCGCCAGGAAACCAGGCCTAACACAGTGCAGGCCACAAGCCGCCAGGAAACCTTCTCTCCCTGTGCCCTCTCGGTGTCAGCCATGAGCCACGCCAGGCCTAACACAGTGCAGGCCACAAGACGCCAGGAAACCATCTCTCCCTGTGCCCTCTCGGCGTCGGCCACGAGTCACGCCAGGCCTAATACAGTGCAGGCCACAGGCCGCCAGGAAACCAGGCCCAACACAGTGCAGGCCACAAGCCGCCAGGAAACCAGGCC
>JAGKTI010017719.1:0-18295 GCA_018397915.1 Birgus latro
CTGTTTGTAAAGTGGGGCTCTGGTAGTAGCAGCCTCGTCGGCATCCAGTGGCAGTGTGGCTGAACTGAGAGGTGCGACCAGGTCCTTCATCTCCTTCTCCCGCTCTCTCAACACTCGCATACTCTTGTCTAGTTCCGTCTGGGGGAAAATATTTGTCAATGATAGTATAGGAATTACTCAACAGTCCTGTTCCTCCTCCATATTTGCTGTCCCTCACCTCATTCCATCCACTTCACTGCTATACAGTACATTAAACATTCTACTATGCTCTAATTAATACCTGGTATGAAGTGTGTAAGTGTGGATGCTTCCGTCGGGGGTGGTGTTAAGATTCTTGGGTCTCAATGGTTTATGGACTTTTGGTTAGTATCTCCTTGTCATTTTGTTTTCTTGCTGTCTCAGCCCTAGCCTTAATCCCGTAAGGGGTGGTCAGAAACTAATAATCTCAACGACACCTTGCCCTCTTCCACTTGCCTGTCCTCCCTCCAACACTCTCCTCCTCCCCCCTCTATCTACAGCATCCCTCCTGATGCCGCAATAAACGATGAAACAAGACATTGTTCGACCACTGTACTCTTGCTCTAATTCTGTGATAAGTCCATTGAGCTTTGCTCTGCCCTGGTTCAAGTTTGTCTGTTGTCAACTCAGTGTGGACACTTCTCACTATCAATTTGAACATTTGACATTCTGTGGTAGATGGGGACGCTCACCATCCAATCCCTCGATGTTGTGCTGCTCTCAGGTGTCTGCCCTTTCCTCTCCTTCCATCTTTCCTTCCTTCCTCTTCTGTCTTTCTCTACTTCATTCTTTCCTCGTCCTTCTGCCTACGGGTGACTTTACACTCCCTCTTTTGTCTGTCTTCCCTTCATTCTTTCCTGTTCCTTCTGCCTATGGGTGACTCTACACTGTGTGACAAGCCGAATGGTTTCCTGTACACCAGGGTGTACCATATAACTAAATTATGGCGGCTAGTGGTTTAGTGGGTAATCGCGGCGCTCCAGTCGGATTGAGCCAGTGATGGTTTATATCCAAGGGATGGTTGGAGTTATTGCTCACGTAATGTCACTCAGGGATGAGTGAGGCTGGTCACTTATCTCAAATGTCAGGACCAACGTGCCTATCCCTGGGCTTCTACATAGGATTGGATGATGATGATGGTGATAATGCTTCCCAAGGACAAGCCTTTATTACCGTCCGGATCATACTCCAGCTTTGATATCAGTCTCCCTGAGTTCTGCTCTGCAGTACTGTGCTCAAATTCCTGTGCACAAAATTATTAACCTGCTCATACTCCAACTCTGATATCAGTTCCTCTGATCTTTTTGCAGTACCATGTTCACACTCCTGTACACAAAATTATTAAAATGCTCATGTTTCAGCTCTGCTAGAAGCTCCTCAAATTTTGCCTTGCCCTGTTTCAGTTTCATCTGCAACTGCCTCATGATGCAAACATCTGAAATTCTTGGCTCCATCCTACAGATAGTACCATCCGTACATACATTCATATCAGTCTACTAACCTGTTCATGCTCCAATTTTGCGATTATTCCCTCGAGTTTTACCGTGCCCTGGTTCAAGTCGCTCTGCTGCTGCTGCAAGACAGACAACTCAGCCTGCCTAAGCAATCCCTCAGCCTGTCCCGCACTTTGTCACTGACGGCCGAGACCAGCGACGCACGAATGTTCTTCGGTGATGGTCCCTGTATTGCTGGCAGTCGTGTCCTTCGTGTTCGACGTCTGTGGGAAAGGGAATGAGTTATTAACACTCTCAGGATCCTGGCACTAGATGGAATTAAATACGAGAGTTGGAATTGAATACAGATACTAGAGTTATCCACAACATCAGAAAGTTATTATGTCTTCCTCGGTTATGACTTCCTCGGTGTTGAGGATAGTCATAGCCTTTGTGCTGGATTTCTTGCGGGAAAGAAAATTACTAACACTCTCAGGTTCCCACAACTCACTCTCAGCTAAATATAACTGGTTGCCATTTTAAGGAACTGAAGAGTTGAGCTAACCAAACCATGGGAGGGTTAGGTGTTCCTCTGTTGCAGTCACACTCTCAGTACTGGATGTCCAGGGGAATGAGAAACCATTTTTAACAATCTGACAGAGCTGGAAGTGGAATGGATTACTGCAATGAAAATCTCGGAACAGACAAAGTATTTATGATAACCTGATAATGCTGGGACCTGACTGAATTGCCCAACCAGATTCAGGTTTGAGAGTATCAGTTTTTAACATTCTGATATTGGAGGATGGTGGGGGGGGGGGGGGGGTGACTAGACTGGCAAAACACACTCCCCTGCCCCATATGTGATGGAAGAGGGACTGGACTGGAATTAGTCTGCTGGGACAGAAGCAGAGCGGGATGCTATTACCATACAACAGTATTTCTGTAAAGTCCTTAGTTACAGATGCCTGTCCCATATCCTCCTTTATACCAAAACAAGATGAAATTTCACTGGAGTTAATCCACCACACTGAACTGCTGGAACAGTTTTACTGGAATCTGCCTAGATATAGGCCATAAAAAAAAATAATGATTCCAAACCCATGTCATGTTCTTTTTATCATCATCATCATCATCATCCAATCATACGTTGCTCCATGAGGAGCGTAGGAGCCCGGTGTATGTTACACCCTCTTGGTGGTGGAAGGAAAGTCCTGGAGTAGCTATTTACAGCCTTTAATTGTGGAGCACGGAGACAAAATGCTGCCGGAATAGAAGTTAGCCCTCGACTGACTGTACATACTGTATGTTTCGAGTTGGTTGGTCAAGCCTGGGAACGGCTGATAGCTCAGCAGTTCTGTGATACAGTGGGGGCACACAGTGGGGGGCCATATATACATTCACATAACGGGGATGATACATACATATAACGGGAATGGTACTATACTCCCCTGGGTATAGACACTAGAGAGGAGTTATATCGGGTGGTTCATATGACTAAGATAGGTGGGAGATTTGTACAAGGGGCAAGTATGATACAGTTGAAGGAGCGAGGGATTATGATACAGGGAATGGTAGAGAGTAAGTATCATACAGGAGTCGGAGGGAGGACATGGCCATGTCAAGGGGACGTAAACTAAAGATATACATTGTTGCAAGGGAATTATGTTGATATAAGATACACAAGGAGTCATGTTGAGATATGATACAAGGAGTAAATAGAGTATGCATCCATGCATGTTCTTATAGCTATATAAGTACTGTAGATAACTCTTGTGAAATAGGGTACACAAATCCTTCCATTTTTTTTTTCTATGTTAGTTTCTATATGTCACAGATTACTGTATCAGAGATATGTCAGCATTTGCTTGTGGTACTTGTTCAACTTATCAGGTGGTATTGGTAGTCACTGAATGCGAGGGCACTAAGGACGGGTAGTTTCAATGTCTTGGGTAGGGCGTGCTATGCCAGTAGTGACTCTGATTTCCTACAGTCTGTATTCCATTTTCCGGACACAACAGTGCACTGCACAGAAGACGAGGAGAAAACCTATGAAAGAGATGACCACAGGGGGAAACACAACGGTTGGATGAACCCATGAACGGCTGAAGGCCAGAGAAAATTGATCCATAATGAAGTCACTGTCGTTGAGGAATGTTAGCATATGCATGTAGGGGGAGATAACGGTAATGTTAGTAGATGGCAGGTTGGAAGGCATGTCAATTGGTTGGAAGATGTCGTAGAAGTGTTTACGGACTGATTGGTGATAGCGAGTGGCGTAAGTGATGACTGGCTCTGATTTGACGATGCAATAGTCCGGTGCTTTGTAGAGACCACGAACAGGTACGGAGCGGACCGAACTACCTGGACACATGATGGTGACAGAGATGGGAACAGTAAAGAAGAAGTACTGGACGTGGTTGAGGTGAACATGGTGGACTGGGAGTACAGGAGCTGGAACAAAGGAACAGGCCGAGTGTATGGAATGGTTACGAACTAAAGCAGACTCAAAGGGTGTAGCGCTGCTAGGGAAGATAGCGAAAAGGTGGGCAGCACAGAGACGAGAGGCAGGGGTGAGGGAGGAACATTGCTGGAGGTCGGTGGTAGATAGGAAGGCAACTGAAAGATGGTCATGTGAGAGGAGGAAATATTCTGAAGGAACAGAGACTTGCGAAAAGGAGTTGTTGTATCGGAAGGGGAAGGGAATGATGTGGAAAAGGCTGAAGGTGATGTCAGAACGTAGAGGGAGATGGACGATGACGTATTTGGTGAGAAGAGTGGCCTCGAGAACTGGATAGTAATATTCTCGAGAGGAGTAGGGGAGTACTGGAGATAAACCGAAAGTAAAGTGAGCCCATTCCATTACAGAGCAGAGACCTGAGATAGGTACTAAGTCTGCAGTGACACGTCCATTAATAGCATCGACTAGGATACGAACCAAGGTAGTGACATGAGAGAATAGAGAGTCAATGGCTAGTTGGAGATTATCCATGTTGAGTTTGAGATAAAAGAGCTGAGAAATAACGTTGAGATTTGAGAGGTGTTGTTTTAAGATGTCGGTGAAGTTGTTCAGAGTGTAAGTTACTTCATTTAAGTGGGCTGTAATCTTCTGTAACATAGAGTGTTGGACCTTGATGACTCGGCATTGAGATTCTAGGGCTGAAGCTAAATGAGCTAGGTCAGATTTGAAGCCGGAAAGGTCACGGGCTGTAGCGACGCCAAACAAGCCGCTTAAAATCTCACCTATGAGGTCAAAGAGACTGTTTCACACGAGAACGACTTACGGGTGGCTGAATGGAGAATTTGTCACTGAGCTCAGTGAATTTACCAGAAATGTATTGCAACTGCCAGGAGAGTGGGAGGAAAAGATGATATAAATACTGATTTGGGTTTTGTTTCCCCTTGAAGGCTGTGAGGTGGGTCTTGATTTTGTGGAGCTGGTGCGCGTAGGCAGGCAGGGCGATGGCTACATAGGCCAGGGGTGCAAGATCGTAGTGCAGGGAGACTACGTCTTCCCGAGCCGACCAAGGCCCCGGGACGTACTCTACCAACGTCGTCACCTGACCCGGACCCTAGGAGGGTTAGCACTGCCAGCAGGTAGACCGCTAACATCATTCCTAGAAGATTAGGGTAGAATTAATAGCAGAGTTCCTGGAGAGGTTGATGGGCGGAACGCAGTTTGGATCGATACTGATTGGTTGATGAATGAGTAGTGTAGGTGGAGATGAAGGAGACTGATAGATAGGTGGAGATGGGGTAGACTGAGGGATTTGTGGAGTAAGAGGTAGAGCAGTAGGTTGTGCAAGTGATTCTTCCAACACTAGGCCCCGTGGAGCACGTTTTAGATCTTCAGCATGGACCCACTTAATATCTATAGTGGAGAGGTCTTGGATGTGGAACTTGTTGGCTTGTTTATTCATTATGCGATGGGGCCAGGTAAATTTGTCATCCAGATTAGAGGTGCGCGTATGGGAATGAGCAAAGACTAGATCACCGACGTTGATAGTGATAGGAGAGGCAGATTTATGTTGACGTTGTATCATGTCCTCCTTAGATGAAGCGAGATTGGATGTTACATACTGATGGATTGTTTGGAAGTTGGCCAATTTTACTTTGACATAATCATCCATGTTATAGATGGGGTCTGGCTTTGAGGATAACAGGGTGTATGGTAGGTGTTTGTCAAAACCAAAGAGGACAAAGAAGGGAGATGTGCCAATGGAAGCGTTGATGGAGCTATTGATTGAGGATGCCACTTGGGGAATCCAGTCATCCCATGACGAACTATGGGAGCCTAGGTGTCTGAGGCACTCTAAGATTTTTCTATTGTGGCACTCTACAAGGCCTTTGGAAGCTGGATGGTTAGGCACGACATTGCATTTATTAATTTTAAAGCGGCGGCAGATCTCATCCAGGAGACTATTGTTGAACTCAGTACCGTTGTCAGTGAGGATGGTATGTTGCATACTGAACGGCCAAATTACATGATCTACGAAGGCACGTGCTACACTCTTCGCGGTCTTATCTGAGAGGGGTACGAGGACACAGTAGCGTGAGAAGTGGTCAACTGCTACAAACAAATACCCTGCACCTGATTTTGTAAGAAGGAGTTTTAGAAGATCGGTGGACCCTTTTCCCCATGGGTGTGATGGGATTGGGTATTGTTAGAGCGGTGCAGGTAAGCCGGTGGAACTTTTGTGGTGGTGGCACGAGATGCAAGAGTCATAGTGGGCATTGATATTGCGACGCATGGTTGGCCAATAGTACTCGAGACGTTCTTGGCGCAAGCATCTGTCTTTACCTGGTTGGGATGCGTGAGGTGTATCATGAACGATGTGAAGGACCGCAGATATCAGGTCAGTAGGGACAACGAGTTGGTGTACTTCTCTGTTGGGCAAATCCTTCCCTGTAAGGAATGTTTGTATAAGAGACCATCCTTTAGTATGAACTCATCTAGTGGTACTGGTAGAGTAGGTAAGGTCAAGGCATCTCCTGATTCTAGGAAATAAACTACTTGGGACCACATGGAATCTTTGCACTGAGAGTTTTGAACATCCTCTGATGTTAAGGTTGTGCTGCAGGGATGTGACAGGTGCGGCTACATGACGTGAGGGAGCGTCGGCGACTACATTCGATTTTCCTGGGACATATTGAAAAATGGGATTGAAATCCTGGATGGTGAAGACCATCTTGCTAACATACTGGTGATGTTGTGTCCCTTAACCCGCCGAGTCCCATCGACGTACGGTGTACGTCGCAACTTTTTTCTGCAGACAGACCCAACGACGTACACCATACGTCACGTAATTGAAAGGCCCATTGTGTGCACATTTTTCAACATTCGCGGGTGATTTTTCGTAGGCATGTGTGGGAGACCGTCTACCTGCTGTCAAGCGGGGATACTGCCTGGCCCCTCCTAACCCCCCTTCCCCCCTCTCCCCCACACTGGGCAATTCACCTGTTAGCAGTAAGCTGGCCAGTAAAGGTATGTTGCCCCATGGTCTCTCTAATGACGAAATTCATAGTGAAAGTGATTCCTGAGGTGGAGGACAAAGAAACAAAGAAGCCAGAGGTAGAAACAAACTGAAGTGATGAGGTGGTAATGTCGTAAAGGGATGTGCCATATACTGAGGTTTTGGGTAAGTGAACAATGCTTATAAACTCCTATATTATTGTGTAAAAACCATTATAGACTTTTACTACACATAAATTCGTACCAAATAAATGAAATAAATACGTAATTTAAAGTGGCTTGAATTAGTCAACCCTTCCATAGTTCGTTTTGTTAGCCAGGTACCCTGAAAAAGAAGGAAAACGTAAGGTTGAGTGACACCTGTATCAACATTTTTTTTACGTCAGGATCGCGATTTTTCTATGAATTTTCGATGTTTCTCACCAAAAGCGAAGGTTTCAGCGAAAAAACAAAAAGTCGAAAATCGGTCGGGATCTGGGGGTAGGCTGGGTAAAAAACCGGTCGGGACTGGGAGGGTTAAACAAATCACATAGAGGAAGGTGGTATGTCTGGATATGCACTGGATAACCATATACTATGTCTCTGAAATGTTTCATGGATCAGACTACTGCCAAAGCTTCTAAATCGGCGACACTTACGTTCAGCGGTGGAAAGTGTGCGACTAGCATACGCTATTACACGCTTCCTGGGTGCTCGATCTAGTTGCATTAAAACTGAACAAAGTCCTGCGCCTGAGGCGTCTATGCATAGAAGGATTTGGTATAATCAGGGAATGCTAAAATTGGGGCATTGACAAGAGCTGTGCTTAGTGCTTGGAAAGCCTGTGACTAATCGTTAGTCCATACAAAGGATACATTCTTACTTAGTAAGTGGGTTAGAGGAGCGGCGATCTTTGCTTAGTCTTTAATGAATCTGCGATAGTAACCACTTAGGCCTAGGAAACTTCTGACAGCATCGGTAGTGGTAGGTTCTGGGAAAATGATGATCACCTTAGTTTTGCTGTCATTAGTATGAATGTCTTGTACGTCGATGACATGTCCTAGAAAGTTGATTTTCTTTCTCAAGAAGTCACATTTACTAAGGTTGATTTTCAAACCTGCTAGCTGTAGGCGTTCAAATACTTGTTAGAGTCTGGCAAAATGATCAGGGACTGATTTACTTACAGCAATGATGTCATCTAGATAAGCAAATGGAGAGTGTCCCATCATGCCACTAAAGACCGAATGGATAAGTCGCATGAATACTGAAGGAGCATTTCTCAAACCAAAAGGAAGTCTCTTAAACTGAAAATGTCCGGAAGGGGTGCTAAAGGCTGTAATTGGGCGAGAGTATTCTTCCATTTCGACCTGCCAGTAACCACTGAAGAGGTCTAGGGATGAAAAGACTACGTTATTTTCACCTAGTGATTCTAGCAAATCTGTGAGGAAAGGTAACGGGAAATGGTCTGGAACGGTTACGGAGTTTACTTTACAGTCCACTACTGGTCTAAAGTTTCCGTCCTTCTTTGGGACTAAGAAAAGAGGCCTATTCCATGGACTGACGGAGGGTTCGATAATGTCCTGAACTAACATTTTCTGTACCATCTGATCCATCTGTTTTCTCAAGCTGTGAGGTAACCGATATGCTGGTACGTAAATCGGCTGAGTTCCTGGCACTAGCTCTGTGATGTTTGACTAAGTCTGTCTTGCCCATTTGTTCTCCGGGTAAGGCTACCACATTCCTGTAAGCGTGCAAAAGGTCGAGCAGTTGAGATTTATGCTGGGGAAAATCTTTGCAAGTCAGATTTGAGACCAGGTCAGGTGAACGAGTCAGAGCAGATCCCGTAGAGTTAATGGCACATATACCTGTTGGTTGACTATCATCATCAGTAGGGATAGAGGATTCCTGGCACATCATTACGACCGTTGGGTATACTAGAAATTCTTCAATCTTTATACCACTTTTAAGTTTTAGTGGAGCATTCGTGACACTGAGCAAGTATAGACAACATAGGCTGTCCTCTAATATCGTGCACCAGGCTGACTCATAAGTTAAGCCATTCACACAACACGTCTCAGGTAGTGTTAGTACATCCACTCCTTCTTTCACACCTACAGCACGAACAGAGACTTTGGTGAACTCATGCGGCAACAAAATTGTGCACGTATTCGTTACTGCACGCCTCGTCTCTGCGTGTTGGAAAACATCAGTCAGACTCTGTGAGGTAGGTAACTGAGACATGTCTAAGGCGGCTGTAGTGGTGTCGTTAGAGGAGGCTGGAAGAGCCTTTTCTGAATGCTGAGAGGATGTATCATCAGGTGTTGAGGAATGAATGTCCTTGCTCTCAGTCAGCGAGGGAATGATCTCTGAATTCTCGGGTGGTGATGGTGATGACGACTTGGCTTGTTCTGTACTCTTAGGGAGTGTGAGAGTCAGGAAGGACTGAATGACTGAATTTACTGGCAGTACAGGACGGGAACTTTCCATACTGTAGACTGGGAACCCAGAAATGTCTATACTACTACAGGCAGGCAATAATGCAATGGAGTGTTGTGCCATGGTGGCCAAGCCAATAAGGGCATCTGCTAGATATTTCAGTTAGTTAGTAATATGAAATTCTATTGGGAAAGGGAGCAAGGAACTGTCTAGTTGTACTTCTAAAGTGACTCTTCCCTTGACCTTAAACTTTGAGCCTTCTACACCGCATAGGCTAATGTCAGGTGGCTCAAGGAAATTGACGCGTTTGTGGTGGCATTGAATGATGTCTAAAGAGGTATCAGAAATCAAGTTTACTATAGATCAGGTGTCCATGAAGAACGACGTTGGTATGTCATTACTCTGCCCTAGAATGGCTAGACATGAGGAAGTTATAGGTCCAACATGGAGGATGGGGGTTTGGTGTTCTGTTCCTACATCTTATTGGTCCGATACTGGCGCGGCGCTTCCCCCGAATGGTCGCGGTTGAGGTAACGACACTCCTCGGTAGTGTGTCGTACTGGTCTTATGATACTTGCATGTAGGACGAGGCGAACGGGAAGGCGTATGCTGTCTAGTTTGTGAGTGAGGCCGTGTGTGTTTATGGTCGCAGCTGTTTGCTCGATGTCTCGGTTTACCACAGTGCCAGCAGAGGATCGAGGACTGTCTGTTTTGTCAGATGCTAGATTGATCACGAGGTCCGCCTCATGTGGTGGAACGGGAGCGGTATTGGTCTGGGGGAGTGGTAGTGTGACGGACCCGAGAGACCAAGGGGTGGTTTGTGGCCTGACGCGTGAGGTTTGAACCTGTTCTTTCATGGATGGTTTTAGCGATCTGAACAATTTTATCCCCTGGACTGAAACCGATTGCAAGGGCTATCTCTCTCTGTTTAGGATCAAGCCAATGGAGGAATCTCAGGTAACCAAATAAATCTGCAAAGTTGTTGAGTGAAACCATAGGAGCTCCTTCCACTTCCTGTACCCATTTCGTGCCTATAAGTAATTGGTGGATCTCGCTACTAGTGGCTTTCATGGCAGCGGCTGCTTCGCGTAGTTTGGCATGTTGGGAGGGGACTTGCAGATCCTCATCCATCTGGGTGAGGAGATTAGTGAACCCAATGAGAGATGCGGCGTTGGAATGTTGGCAACAAAGTGTTATGAGTTCCTTACAGAAATCATCAAAGGTTTTTATGCCATCAAAATGTCCAGCACGGATCGCGGATCCGATGTCCGATTTGCCTTGGTGTAAGCGACCCATAAGATAAGAGACTTTGAGGTTTTCATCTGTAATCCGCTGATTGTGGATGTCAGTTTCGACCTCTCTGAGGAAATCATAAACAGACCAAGTTGAGTCCTCGCCGGTAAATTTGGGATGATTGGCATCGTCGAGATAGATAGACTGTGGAGTAAGGGTTGTTTGGGTCATGGTTGGAAGCGTGGAAGTGATGGGAGTATGAAAAAGAGAGCAGGTAGAGGTAGGTAAGGGTAAGGGAGACGGGAGATGAAGTGGGGCAGGAGAGTCAATGATAGTGGAAGGAGTAAGGGGAGAAGCAGGTTGTGTAGTAACAGGGGTAGAGGATGAGGTATCTGGATGGATAGTATCTGATGGGAAGTTTGTTGTGAGGTGGGTAATGAAGTGGTAGGCTGGGATGCGGGTCGTGGGGACGTGCGTCCGCTACGTAGATGAGTCAGTGAATCGTCTTCGGCGGGTGGAGTGTGAGCATTGGTTATTTCTTGGCTGAGAGCGGGTGCAGTAAATTCCGTATATTGAAAGTATGACATGTAGTCTGGCGACGTAATGTAAGATAAGAGATGAAGAATAATATATATATATTTACAGCATGAAGATGAGAAAATGTACCATGAGAATGGAAATGGAAATGTATGGAGATGACGGGATGCGAGCTGCAGTAAATAGGTGAAATGGGAGATGAGTAATAAAGACAAGCGTTGAAGGTGAGTATGAAGTGAGGGGTGGAGATGAATTATGAGAATAAAACACAATCTGTAGAGAAAATTGGAGGATAATCTCTAAAGAAAGTCAATAATGGGTGGAAGAAGGTATACTATTATAGTTACACAGCTGAGTTGTGAACCAAGTGGAGAGGAGGGACGAGAGCGTGGATCAGCTGGGAGGAGACGGTAGTGGGAGTGAACGGGGAGGTCACGTGGTGGGCGGCGTCAGAGGCAGATGGCCGTGGTGGATGAGACTGGTTGTGAATACGACTTGTAGCAGTAGGTATGTAGAATGAGTCTTGGAAAAGGTGGAGTGTCTCGCTGGTCTTGAGCCGTTACGTGAATAGGAGGGTTGATTGGTGCGGTGGATAGTTAATCCAGACCAGATGGGAGGCACGGAGGGGTGGACAAATATCTCCACAGGTAGGTGCAAAGCTTGTGGGTGGCAGATGTGGCAGATGGAGAGGGTGTTGATGTGGCAGATGCAGAGGGTGACGTTGGGGGAACGGCAGATGCTGGAGAAGGCCACCGGGAGATGAACAGGTGTCAGAACAGGTGTCAGAACAGATAAGACAGGTGCAGAGGGCGTCGTCGTCGATAGTCGCGGCCTGGGCGGGGTTGTGGTCAGTATAGAGAACGGCACTGGTGAGAGAAATTGGACACCTATAGATGCAGAGCCGGTATTAGCCAGTATTACGCCACGAGAGGCAGTGAGAGGGTGAGGCTGTGAGATGCAGGGCATCAAGGGGTTGTTTGTGGCACTAAAACACTTTAGGAGGCGGTCAGAAACAATGGTCCGAGACACCGCTGCTGCCAAATGTTTGTTACACCCTCTTGATGGTGGAAGGAAAGTCCTGGAGTAGCTATTTACAGCCTTTAATTGTGGAGCATGGAGACAAGATGCTGCTGGATTAGACTGTACATATGTTTCGAGTTGGTTGGTCAAGCCTGGGAACGGCTGATAGCTCAGCAGTCTGTGATACAGTGGGGGCACACAGTGGGGGGGCATATATACATACACATAACGGGGATGATACATACATATAACGGGAATGGTACACCGGGGCTAGGAAAGTTGGTCCTGACATTTAAGATGAGAGTGACCAGCCTCACTCATCCCTGAGTGGAATAACTTGAGCAATATCTCCAACCACCCCTTGGATATAAACCTTCACCGGCTCAATCCGGTTGGAGTGCCGGAATTACCCACTAAACCACCAGGCATCATAATTTGGTTATATGGTTAACACTCAGCGTAGTAAACGGTTTCCTGATGTACAGGAAACCATTTGGCTTGTCACTCAGTGTAAAGTCACCCACAGGCAGAAGGAACAGGAAAGAATGAAGGAAGAACAGACAAAACGGGGAGTGTAAAGTCATCTGTAGGCAGAAGGACGAGGAAAGAATGAAGCAAAGAAAGACACTTTCATAAATAATTAATTCATCCACTTCAATTTTCTGCCATATCTTTTGCTTTACCTTCCATGCCTCGCCAACTCAAATACTCAAAATCATGCTTGTCTACGTTCTTGCTCTACCATGCTTCTTCCCACCTTCAAATTCACTTACATATCCCCTTTTCTCCACCCAACTAATATCCTACACCTCCTTTTACCATTTTATCTATATTCTACACCCTCTATCCATATTAATTCTACATATTTGAACAAAGTCTTCTAAACAAGGGTAACGCCTGAGCCTCTTACCTCGAGCAGCATATGTGGCACAAGAACTGCATCATCTGCTTGGTAATACTAACTAGTCCCTTGAATCAAGTGATGTCTATCTATCTATCTATTGCCAAACGCCTTAATCCAGCAAGGGGTGGTCACAAACAAATAGCCTCCATGTCGCTCTGTCCCCCGCCATTTCACTGCCCTGCTCCCAGCTCAGACCCCCCTTTCTCATATGCGACCTCAATAAATCCACTCAACATGACAGGGGTGCTGAAGATGGGTGAATTCCATACAGACACTGATTTAACAGGGTGATGGAACTGCTCGGTTATACAAGTGAATCTCAGTTACTTCCCTATCCCCCAAAGGGAGGATGTTGAGCTGCAGGAAGAGGGCACGCTCAGCCTGCAGTCCACCGGGTTTGTCTCAGCTGAACCTGGGGACCACAAGTACTACAACTAGTACGGTACTACTGCTACTACAAGAGACCTTTTCTGAGCAGCAGTGAGAATACACTAAGAAGGATATCACCCAGATTCAAGGGGTCAAATACTAAAACCTAACAGCAGACGCTCAGCATTCAGCTGCGTTACGTATAATCTAACAACAGACATTCAGTACCCACCTGTGGCACGTATAATCTAACAACAAACACTCAGCACTGACAATAGACATTCAGCATCCACCTGTGCCAAGAATAATCTGACAACAGACACTCAGCCCCCACCTGTGTCATGGGGTTGCATGTGGTGAACTGGTAGGGAGGATAATTCACACTAGAACATAAACATACTTTAAATATAGATGGCATAAACCCCCCAAAAATTGAGCTCACACAATTCATTAAACAACAAAACATACACACTGCCATCTTACAAGAAACAAAGCTATGCAGAACACAAAAACACCTATTTTTCATAATTTCACCACCATTAGAGCAAGACCGGGCCGACGACGGTGGCGGTGGACTCATCACCCTGGTACACAAATCCATCAACTTTTTAGATACAAGTGGCAATTCTCCCCCCACATGACACCACAACAGAAATACAATCAGTCAAAATACGCAATGGTAACAAATCACACATAATAATCGCCAATACATACATTCCCCCTCAATCGTCCCCCACAGTAACACACAATTACTCTCCACATATACATCACATCACTAACATACCCAACATTATCCTGGGTGGCGATTTCAACGCCAAGGCGTCGGTCTGGCATGTCAACAACCCTGACACAGACAGAGGGCTGGTACTACAATCCCAAACAGATAATCTTTTCATACTTACTAATCTCCATTGACATACTCATATCCCACACCAAGCCCTCTTCCTTCCATCATCCTGAGACATCACCTTTTGCTCCCCAAACCTCGCCCCCACAACATCCTGGAGAGTGGTCAAAACCCTTGGATCTGATCACCTCCCAATCACCATCACTACCAAAACCAGAGTCACCACAGCTGGTCGCAGACACACATACACTAATTATAAGAGAGCCAACTGGGAGGCCTTTACAACTGAAACAGAACAACATTTCGAAACATTAAACAGTACATCTGTCACAAATATCAACACCGCTGTGCACACTTTCAATACAATTATTCAAAATGCAGACAAAAGACACATCCCCAGAGGTAACAGAAAGAGACACAACCCCAACTTCACACTAGAAATTCAAGGCCTCATCAGTCAACGGGACTCACTACGACACTCCCCAACACCTCATACACAAGACAAATACAGGAACTCAACACCCAGATAAACAATAAAACATCAGAACAGAGAACACTAAATTGGAATAATTATCTCCAAACACTTGATCACAGAACAAACATCAGCAAACTCTATAAAACACTAAACAACATCATATTGTCCAACAGCAACACTACACAATCACATGCTGCCATCACAACAACAAATACCATACTTTCTAACAAACAACAAGCAAACACTCTCATCAATCACTTTTCACATGTCAGCCATCTAAACCCTCATCGCGACGACCGACGTGTCATCCGACGCAAGAAACAGTTCCCCACAGACCCAGACTTCGCACCTTTCACGTACAGCCACACGAAGTGCATCATTAGCAACCTTAACCCCTCATCCACCTGTGGAACAGACAATATAAGCAACATACACCTTAAACACCTTGGACCACAAGACATAAAAGCACACACCAACATATCAAGCTACAGCTACTCACACAACATTATACCCAACATCTGAAAGCCTGGCACCATCATCACTATCCCCAAACCCAACAAAGACCCCACGTTACCTTCCTCACACCGCCCCATCACACTCCTCTGCACCCCCTCCAAAGTCACTGAATGACTGGTATTACAACTAGTTACACCTCAAACCTCCTTAGCCCCATCACAACATGGTTTTAGGCCACTACACTCCACAAACACTCTTCTTACAGACCTTAAACAGAGAGTTTTTTATGGCATTCATTCAGCTAGTCCACCACACAGAACACTTCTAGTCACACTAGACATTAGCAAAGCATTTGATGGCATCCCCCGTCACACACAACCTCACAAACAAAATATTCAACACAAACATGCACAATAACACAAAAAGATGGCTGGAAAACAATATAGCAGGCAGATGTTCGCACGTAACGTTTGTCAGTCAATCTTCGAACATCAGAAACTTCACAAATGGCGTCCTCCAAGGATCTGTTTTCTTCTATACTCTCCTTAACCTATACATGCGTGACACGCACACCCCACACACCACAAATACACATAGCCTCCTACGCAGACAACAAATCACTTACATGTACACACCAAAACACAAACACAGCAGCACACATCCTCCAACCTTACCTCAACTCAATACACGAATGATTCACCACAAACAGGCTCAAAATAGCTCCAGCCAAATCTTCAGTGACCCTTCTCACAAACTGGACAGCAGAACATTGTCATATTCCACACCTCACCATAAACAACACTCCCCTACCACACACACACACACACACACACACGCATAAAATCCTTGGTGTAACATACAATACCAGTACATCAGTGTCATTCAAACAACACATCACAGACATTAAAGATATATTAACACCAACACTCAATGCCTGAGGTCACTTGCCGATACAATATTTGGACACAACAAAGAAACTACCACCACAGTATACAGACAATATATACGTTCAGTGATGAATTATGCAAGCCCTACTTGGGCTTCTAACTTCACTAAAAGACACCACTACAACACCCTAAAGACCAAACAAAACCTAAAAGCCTAAAAAATAATCACAGGCTGTACAGCTGCTACACCCACAGATCACCTACACAAAGAAACCAAAGTCCTCAAAGTCAAGGATCATCTAGACATGAGAGGCACCCAAATTCTCGCTGCAGCTTCTACAAACCCACACCATCCACTACACCACATGGCAGCACATACACACACACCAAGGAACATCAAAACAACACCCAGCACACGATATCATACACAAATACTATCATCTTTCCTCCCTTGCCCGCCTCATACCAGCTTCCAGAAGCATATCCATACTCAGATCACTCGCTGCTCCATGCAGTGACTCAAAGACAACACACAGCTGCATGCACGGCCTCCTGATATCCACCCTTCTGAATCCTATCTCCCTTGTGTGGACAGGGTCCTCCTGGCCAGGATGAAATGTGGGCATCATCCTGCCCTCTTGATTTATCAGAGGAGGCTGGATGAATCAATCGCTGATACTTGTCCACTATGCAACGCAGCACCCCATACCATTAAGCACATTATGGAAGAATGCATTGCACACAATCACCTGCGCCAACAACACAACATACACTCCTTGAGAGCTCTGTGGGAAAGCCCAGTCTCAGCAGTGGCCTTCCTCAGGGACTCGAGGCTGTTCGGGGAGACTGCCTTGAGAACAAGTACTACTACTACTACTACTACTATATACATTCAGCACCCACCAGTGTCACTTATAATCTAATTTGGGGAGGCGGTAGCTCGATCGGTAGAGAGTTGGCTTGCAGTCCCGAGGGACCCAGGTTCGAATCCTCGCTGGTGCAGGGAACAGTTTAAGAATTTGAATTTCATTAAATCAGGCTTTACTGATCTACCAGGAGACCCGCCGACATGTCGTAAAAATGACCCCGCTAATACCAATACACCAGTCCTGTATGAGACAGCCCTAGCATGTATTCAATATGGACGGTGGGTGTTAAGCGCCGAAGTGGTGACGTGTAGATTGAAGGAGGACGACTGGGCCTTGATAGCAGGCTGTAAAGTCTATGCCCAGAGTCGGGCACATAAAAAAAAAAAAAACAGACACTCAGCACTGACAACAGACATTCAGCACCCACTCGTGTCACGTATAATCTAACAACAAACACTCAGCACTGACAATAGACATTCAGCACCCACCCTTGTCACGTATAATCTAACAAAAAACACTCAGCACTGACAACAGACATTCAGCATCCACCTGTGTCACATATAATCTAACAACAAACACTTATCCCTAACGAGACGCTCAGCACCCACTTGTGTTATGGGGTTGGATGTCGTGATCGGGTAGGGAGGATAATTCACACAAGAACTGTAGGATGGGGCATAGGTAGAGGGTGTGGAGTGGGTGGGAGGGTACACAGGGTAGGGGGTGTTGGAGGGGGGGTAACCAGGTGTGGTGGGGTATGGTGGGGATAGGCTGAGGAGGTGGGTAGAGGCTGGGAGGCAGGGTATGGCAGGTTACCCCCTACTCTTGACATGGGCATGTATCCTGTAATAAGAAATGGCATAATTAGTTTTAGGTTATATTTGTTTTTATCATATTTATATGATACTCAAAACACTCTGTCAACCACTTGACCGATAGGACTTTTTTTTTTCCCCAGAACAATATGATCTCATTTAAAACGGTAAAATAAAATCTTCACAATCTCTTCTGGCAGATGATATAATTTATGCTTCATTTTTGCTGTTTTGGGATGATGCTATTTTGCACAGGGAGGAATTTTGAAACTGGAGGGTTAAGATACAGTGTCATTAATACTCAGAGTTGAATAAGACACTGAGTAAAATGTCTGACTGTAACAAGAATAAAATGAAAAAGATGTCACCATACTGACGGGATTAATAACCAGTCTAGTGTATACTATTATGTATCCTCAGTCCTGGTGCAGCAGAGGGATGTCTTCATGTGGCAGCATGAATATACCAGGAGATGGATGGCTCAGCTGTCCGGCTAAACTAGTGTCCCTCAGCTCCCTCCTATTCCCTAAAATATGGATGATGG
>JAGKTI010017720.1:0-18294 GCA_018397915.1 Birgus latro
GATAATAAAGGTGAAGGGGAATGCCAGTAAATAATAAATTCAATGGCGAGTGTTAATTTATTTGTTACTCCTTGCTAACCACAAGAATGTTTTCTTTTTTTTAAGATGGCGTCAGCACTTTCCGCGCATACTGTATTGGTAGGGTTGTGCATATTGTTTTTTTTTTTTATGCATAGTTTTTTAGTGTTTAGGATTATATTGCATATTCCAGTGTGTATTTTGATGTCTAAAAAGAGCCAAAAGACAGCAGAACACTGCCAAAATTAGGAGGGGTACTTTGCTTATTAGCATTCTGTTTATGCATTGTTTTCTTAGTGTTTAGGATTATATTGCATATTGCAATGTGTGGTTTAATGTCTAAAAAGAGCTGAAAGACTGCAGAGCACTGCCAAAATAAAGAAGGGTACTCTGCATAATGGTGGGATTTTGTTGTTTTTGTTGTTGTTCGTGCATTGTTTTCCTAGTGTTTAGGATGATATTGCATATTGCAGTGTGTTTTGATGTATAAAAACTGCCAAAAGACCACAGAACACTTCCAAAAGTATGAGGGGTACCTTACGAATAGGTTGGATATAGGTAGGGTATGGGTATAGTAGAGGATATTGCTCTGTATCTGGACATTGCCTGTTTGTGGATATGCCTTTGGCTTTATTATGTCGGATAATTGAGGGATTCCTGTAATAATAATAATAATATCAATTTCATTCATTCATCATCTGATTCCGTGTTGCCCCATGAGGAGCGTAGGAGCCCGGGGCTAGAGAAGTTGGTCCTGACATTTAAGATGAGAGTGACCAGCTTCACTTATCCCTGAGTGTCATTACAGGAGCAATAAACCACAACACCCCTTGGATATAAACCTGCACTGGCTCAAATCTGATTGGAGCACCTTAATTACCCACTAAACCACCAGGCGCCATACTTTGGTTATATGGTTACCATCCAGTGTAGTAAATGGTTTCCTGGTGTACAGGAAACAATTTGGCTTGTCACTGAGTGTAGAGTTACTTGTAGACAAAAGGAAGAGGAAAAATGAAGGAAAGAATGACACTGGAGGAAGGAAGGAAAGAAGAGAGGAAAGAGCAGGAACCCGAGAGCAGCACTACATCGAATGAGCGCCATCACTTACCTCAAATAATTTTTTTTTTAATAATAACAATGATGATGATGATGATGATAATGATAATAATTGATAATACTGTTATATTAATAATAATAATCCATCCATCCATTCATCATCCAATCCTTCGTTGCCCCATGAGGAACGTAGGAGCCCGGGGGGCTAGGTGAGTTGGTCCTGACATTTAAGATGAGAGTGACCAGCTTTACTCATCCTTGAGTGACATTACATGAGCAGTAAACCTCAACCACCCCTTGAATATAAACCTTCACCGGCTCAATCCGATTGGAGCGCCCTAATTACCCATTAAACCACCAGGCACCATAATTTGGTTATATAGTTACCACTCGGCATAGTAAATGGTTTCCTGGTGTACACAAAACCATTTGGCTTGTCATTCAGTGTAGAGTCACCCATAGGCAGAAGGAGGAGGAAGGAATGAAGAAAGACAGAAGAGGTAGTGTAAAGCCACCCATAGCCAGAAGGATGAGGAAAGAATGAAGTGAAGAAAGATATGAGAGGATAATATAATAATAATAATAATAATAATAATGGGGGTGCCCATTGTCCACTCACTCAGTAAAGGGATGCCTTATGGTTTCTACACTGAGTGACAAGCCAAATGGTTTTCTGTACCCAGGAAACCATTTACTACGCTTGGTGGTAACCACATAACTGAGGTTTTTAGCCGGGTGGGCTGATTTGCATGGCCATGTGAAGTGTAAGAGGTGTGAATGAGGAGAGCATGAGGGTGCAGGTGGTGAATGTGTTCAAGAGTGAGACATGCTGTGATGGCATGATGTGAAATGAAGGTGAAAGGGTGTGAGGTGGAGGAGTGGTAGGGTGTGAAATGTGAAAGATCGGGCATAAATGGACAAGGAAGATACAAGGAAGGAGTGTCTTTGTTGATGAATGAGGTGTGGCAGAGTAGAATGAGAGATTAAAATTATGTCAGCTTAAGATGTATGTATGTCAAGTTCAAGTTTGAGAAGATGAAAGTGGGAGTGATTGTTGCGTATGCACCATGTGATGATAGGAGTGAGAGAGAGAAAGACAGGTTTTGGAATGAGCTGGATGAAGCAGTGGGAAAAATGTCCAGAAGCTGTGAAGTGATCATAGGGGGCAATATGAATGAAAGAGTAGGCACTGGTCCTGAGGTTGACATAATGGGTTGTAATGGAGTACCAGGAGAAAATGATAATGGGAAGCAACGGAAGGATATGTACCAGGAAAGGAGGTTGTGCATTTGTAACTCGTATTTGAAACACAAAGATGCATATAAATATACATAGTATAGAAGGAACGGGGATCATGTTGAAAGGAGCCTGATTGATTACGTGCTCATAGAGAGGTCGATGCTGGGAATGGTTGCTGATACAAGGGTCGTGAGAGAATGATGTGGAGGTGTGTCAGATCATATGTTTGTGGTATGTGGAGGTCTGTCAGATCATATGATTGTGGTATGCAAGATCAAGCTGATAGGAGTGAGGTGGACCAGAAGAGGAGAAGTCAGGGAGAAAGACTGAAAGTTGAGAAGCTGAGGATGATGGCAGATGAATACAGGACCAAAGTAGGGGAGTTGTAATAAGTGAATTGGAATGGAATGGATCTGGACAGCCTGTGGAATGCATATAGGGATTGCTTAGTTAGGAATGCTAAAGCTGTTTGTGGTGTGGCAAGGGTAACAACAAAGAAGAAAGGTACGGCATGTGGGACGGAGAAGAAGAGAGCAGTGGAGGAAACGAGGAAGTGGCTAGAGTGGTTACAGATCAGAGGTTTAATTGAAATAAGAACTGAATGTGCTGAGAGCAAGAAGCATGTAACGAGACTAGTGAAGAGGAAAAAGGAGGTAAATGATGATCTAGGAAGAATAATGAATGCAAACTCCCCAGGAAATAGGAAGTTATTCTGGAAAGAGATGCAGAAACGTAGAAGTGACAGCGGAAAGAAATGTGAAAGTGTGACGGATGTAAGTGGTAGATTATTAACCCATAAGGATGAAGAAAGGGCCAGATGGAAAGAATATTTTGAAAGCCTGATAAGTGGGAATAGAGAGAGCAGAGCGACTGTAAACACGATTGGTTTTTGGGGTGTGCAAAGAAGGAATGCAGTGCCAGGAAACGTGACCTCTCTTAGGTGATGAACGCAGTGAAGCGGCTGAAAAATGGGAAAGCAGCTGGGGTCGATGAGGTGTATGCAGAGATGATTAAGTGTAGTGGAGAGAGCAGAATGAAGTGCTTGTTGGAGATATGTAAGAAGGCATGGATGAGTGAAATAGTGCCAGCAAAGTGGAAAAAGGCTGTGATTGTACCCATGTACAAAAATGACGGTGAGCGAAATGAGTGCAAGAATTATTGTGGCATAAGTTTATTGAGTGTTGTAGGGCTGGTATATGGAAGAAGTATTATACTGTAGAGAAAGTAAGAGAGATTTCAGAATTTCTAGTGAGTAATGAACAGGGTGGCTTTATGTGTGGCAGAGGATGTGTGGATCAAATATTTGCAGTGAGAAGGACTGTTAGGTGTTTATGGCATTTATGGATCTGGAATATACAACAAAGTAGACAGAGAAGGATTGTGGAAGGTTTTGCGCATGAATGGTGTAGATGGTGAGCTACTAGGTGCCGTCAAGAGTTTTTATGATGGTAGTGAGGCATGTGTAAGGGTAAATGGGCATCTGAGTGAATGGCTCACGATCATTGTGGGCATGCGACAAGGTTGTGTGATGTCCTCATGGTTGTTCAAAATATATATGGATGGGGTGATGAGAGAAGTAAACACACGAGTAATGGAGAGAGGGATGACTTTGGTAATGAATGGTGATGGATGGAATATCTCAGATTTGTTGTATGCTGATGATGCAGTGCTACTTGGAACTACCGGACAAGAGCTTGGTCGAATGGTGAGTTTCGCCGATGTCTGTGAGCGTTGTGCCTTGAGAGTAAATGTAGAAAAGAATAAAGTGATGGTAATCGAGAGAGAAGGTCCAGTGTGATGTTACATTGAATGGAGAGTGACAGGAATGTGTGAGAGAGTTCAAATACCTGGATACTGTGATAGAAAAGAGAGGAAAATGTGCAAAAGAAGTGGAAAGTAGAGTGACACAAGGAAGGAAAGTAGCTGGTGCTATAAAGGCCTTGATAAGAAACAGAGGCTTGAGTATTGTGGCTGTTAAAGGCTTACATGAAGGAGTGTTAGTGCCAACCTTAACATATGGATGTGAGACTATGGTGTGGCTTGAAAATGAAAAGTCAGGAGTGAGAGCAGTGGAGATGGGACTGCTGAGGTATGTGGAATACAGAGAACGGATAGGATACAAAATAATGTGATTCGTGAAACATGTGGAGTGAGGAAGTCTTTGGACACCAGAATCGAAGAGGGTGTACTGAGATGGTATGGTCTTGTGAAGAGAATGGATAACAATAAAGTTGTGAAAAAGGTATATCTGAGTGAATTTCAAGGAGGGAGGAGGTAAGGTAGGCCAAAGAGAAGGTGGAGGAATATGGTGGACGAGTGTGTGTGAAAGAGAGGTATGGAAATCGGTGAGGCTAGGGGACTGACAAGAGATTGAGCTGGCTGGTTGTGAGAAGAAGTGCAAGATCATGGATTTGGCACCCCGTATTAATGTGACAGCGTTCGGATTGACTCTGTTGGAAACATTTATGTGAAGCTACAGAATGTGATGAAAGTTTTTGGCATATCAGATAGAGCCAGGGTTCCGGGGGCTTGAATGATGAGTGAATGGGAGCATGGCCCGTTGGATTGGGAAAACTTGGGCTGTCTAGACGTTGCTACTCCTCACCCTGCCCTAGAGTGGGAAAAGACGTCCAGATGATGATGATAATGATAATTTGTGTCATATATAGTAGAGCTGGTGGTTAATTTAAATGGTGATGATAATGATAATGATGATGTACATTGTTTAACTATTTCCTCCTTCTTCTAGGAACCTGTACACTTGCGTTTCAAGGAGTTGCTGCATGTGAAGGGTGAGCTGGACCGCCGAGTGGAGGAGCTCAAGCGAGAGTTGGCTGCACGACAGACACATGACTCCCCCAGGGTCACATCGGCTATTGTTTGAACTTTCCTTATATCCTTTTATTATTCATCTGCCCCTCCTCATACTTTCCTGTCACTTCACTACTCCTCACTTGATTTATCGTTTACCCCATTATTATCTTTCCTCTCTTTTCTATGTCTCTCTTCACTTTGTTACCGTCCAGTGTCTCACCTAAGTTCTGTCATTGTCTGGACCCTCCTTATACCTCCTCACCTCCCTCTCCCTCCTCTTATTGTTATTGCCTGCCTCCATCTTAGTTCATTTGTCATCTAAACTTTCTTGGCCTTTTCTCATCAACAATTTGCCTCTTGTTTCACTTACCTTTGTTACTTCCCTGCTTCTTACTTCATTTCTGTTATTGTTTTCATATTCCTCAATACTTCCTCTCTCCCATCTTTTACCTTTGTCTCTCCCATCTTTTACATTTGTTTCCTCTGCTTCTCACTACTGTACAGGTCTTTCTTTGGCTGAACTTACCTTACTTACCATAAACAGTACCTCAAAACTTTCCCATCACTTCACTTTGTCACATCTGGTTATCTGTCTTTCTCCTTATACTATCCTTTGTTACCCTCTAATATATACTTCATTGTCATAGTGTAAACGTTCTTCTTATCCTTTATCATTACTCTCCTATCTTGCGCTGCAGCTTCTTCCTCCACTTCTGTTATTAAGCTTACTGTACCTCCCATGTCATACCTCATTTTCTCCCTCAATTTTTTTTCAGTACCTTTCTCCTGCTCATTTTGTCTTACTTGTCGTGCCTTCTCTCAGTATTGTTATTTTCTTCCATCAGCTCTCTTAAATTCCCCTGTCATCTATCTTCCTCCCCTCACTTTCATCAGCCCTCTCATCACTTTCTTAACCTCTACTTTCATTTGATCACCAGAATTTTTGTAAGTGTATCATCATTTTGTATTTTCTCCTGTCTTCATTCCTATGGCTGTTATGTAGGTACTAAACCTTCCCTCATAATTATGATATCAGTTCCTTATTTATTGAGTGTCACTTCATTCCTTTCTTTACCTGTGGTGTTTCCAGAATTGTCTGTGTAACGTCAAAGTTTTTCATGCCTTCATTTTATTTCCTCCGGCTGTAAATCAATACACCTTCCCTTATTTGTGGCTTTAGTTCCTTGTTTGCCCTGACAGCCACTTGCTTGTGTGATTACTCATGGGATGAGGAGGATTTCTGGCATCTCTACTAAAACAGTTTGTTTTGCTTATTACACCCTGACCCCATCATAACAGAAATATAGTGTTTAGTTTATTCTTCCCACTACCAGAGGATTTTAGTCAGTGTAGAGTAGAATTCAAGCAGTGATGGGGTTAAGAAAGGTAATAAATAACTTCCTTAGTATGAAGACTTCCTCCAGAGCTGCATGAAATTGTCCTGAGATAGCAAGAATAAACTATAAACAAGGCTGCATCATAGTGAACTACGGACGGTCCCCATTTTTCGATCGGTTGACTTTTGATTTTTCGACTTTACAGTGGTAGAAACCGTACTTTGAAATTTAAATTTTGATCTTTGCCTGGGCTAGTGATATACGGTACAATACTCTCTCGTGATTCTGGGCAGTGGCAGCGAGTCTAGTCCCAGTGTTCCTGGGTGGTCGCTAGTGGAAACAACTGATGCTCTACAGTGTTCTGTATTGCCAGCATTTTTTGGGGGATACCTCCCACCCCCGTATCTATGTTGTATTTTGTGCATCCATCATGTTTATGAAATGCCCACCTGTCTCTCCTGCTACTGATGAGAAGAGGAGGAAGGCAATTACTCTTGTGATGAAACTCAAGATAACTATTCAGCATGAAGGCGGCAACCCTGTAGGGTCCTGGTCGTTTTGGCTGTAAGTCGTTTAGGCTGTAACGTCCAAACAGCCAAATTGCCTAATGGCTTAAACAACATTACCTAACCTAACCTATTTAGATGTTACGGCTGAAACGACCAGGACCGAGCCTGTAATGGCCATCGCACGTGAACTTCGACTTTATCGCAGTCGATGATCTCAGTACATCCATCCATCATCCAACCCTATGTCGCCCCATGAGGAGCGTAGGAACCCGGAGCTAGGCAAGTTGGTCCTGACATTTATGATGAGAGTGACCAACCTCACTCATCCCTGAGTGGCATTCCATGAGCATTAAACCCCAACCACTCTTTGGATATAAATCTTCACTGGTTTAATCTGATTGTAGCACCTTAATTACCCACTAAACTGCCAGGCACCAAAATTTGGTTATATGGTTACCACCTGGTGTACAGGAAACTATTTGGCTTGTCACTCAGTGTAGAGTCACCCACAGGCAGAAGGAAGAGGAAAGAATGAGAGAAAGACAGAAGAGGGAGTGTATAGTCACCTGTAGGCAGAAGTACGAGGAAAGAATGAAGAAAAAAAAGACAAGAGTATTATAAAATAGGCTTTGTGTTAATGATTTTGCTCAGCTGTAGGCCAGTGTAAGTGTTCTAAGCATGTTGACAGTAGACTTGGCTAGGCTATGATGTTCAGTTGGTTAGGTGTATTAAGTGCATGTTCATCATACGATAAATTCCATTTACGATCAGTTTATCATCATCTTATTTTTTCTCATAACTGTTTAATATGAATCATCTGCAGCAATTTACTGAAAAGGAAGAAGTGCCAGGGAGCATATTAACCCTACCCTGGTACTGTGAGTTAATCCCTTGAATCCAGTGACAGATGTTGATGGTTAATTCTTGCCACCTCCAGATGATTTTATTCGTCCTTATTTTACCCCTTGACTTCTAAGATCCCCTCCAAACTTGAATAAAATACAGTGTAATATGGTAGCAGCAAGATCATACTCTACCTGTACTGTAATGTCAATGCTGTTGTCAGGTTGAAGGGGATAATAGCATTCAGTACTGCTGTCAGCTGCTTTGAGAGCATCTGGTAATTAAGATTAGTGTTTCTTACATCAGGTATACTTAGAGGTAATGAGTATAGGTGTGTGTGTGTGTGTGTATGTGTATGTGTGTGTGTGTGTGTGTGTGTGTGTGTATTTACCTAATTGTATTTACCTAATTGTGATATACAGGAAATGAGCTACGCTCGTGAGGTCCCGTCTCTGTTTCTCAATAAGTCAAATTTTGCCTTAAACTCATTTAAGTTTTTAGACTGGACGATCTCTTTGTCCAGGCTATTCCACAGGTCTATACATCTATACGGAAAACTATATTTCTTGATGTCCTTCGAGCAGCTTGGCTTCTTTAGTTTCATTCCGTGTCCTCTTGTTGCTCTCTCATCCCACACAAACAGATTTTCTCTGTCAATTTTATCTACTCCTATCATGGTCCTGAACACTGCAATCATGTCACCCCTCTTTCTCCTTTCCTCTAAGGAGGGCAAATCCAGCCTTTCCAGCCTCTCTCTGTATGGCAAATCTGCCAGACTAGGGACCATCTTGGTTGCTGTTCTTTGTATTCTCTCAATCTTGGTTATATCTTTCTTTTTGTGTGGGGACCACACTACTGCTGCATATTCTAACCTGGGCCGGATCATGGCCACTATCAATTTTTTCATCATCTCCTCATCCATGTAATGAAATGCCACTCTTATATTGGTCAAGAGTTTATATGNTGTGTGTGTGTGTGTGTGTGTGTGTGTGTGTGTGTGTGTGTGTGTGTGTGTGTATTTACCTAATTGTATTTACCTAATTGTGATATACAGGAAATGAGCTACGCTCGTGAGGTCCCGTCTCTGTTTCTCAATAAGTCAAATTTTGCCTTAAACTCATTTAAGTTTTTAGACTGGACGATCTCTTTGTCCAGGCTATTCCACAGGTCTATACATCTATACGGAAAACTATATTTCTTGATGTTCTTCGAGCAGCTTGGCTTCTTTAGTTTCATTCCGTGCCCTCTTGTTGCCCTCTCATCCCACTCAAACAGATTTTCTCTGTCAATTTTATCTACTCCTATCATGGTCCTGAACACTGCAATCATGTCACCCCTCTTTCTCCTTTCCTCTAAGGAGGGCAAATCCAGCCTTTCCAGCCTCTCTCTGTATGGCAAATCTGCCAGACTAGGGACCATCTTGGTTGCTGTTCTTTGTATTCTCTCAATCTTGGTTATATCTTTCTTTTTGTGTGGGGACCACACTACTGCTGCATATTCTAACCTGGGCCGGATCATGGCCACTATCAATTTTTTCATCATCTCCTCATCCATGTAATGAAATGCCACTCTTATATTGGTCAAGAGTTTATATGTCTCTCTCACTATCTTATTTATGTGTTTTTCAGGTGACAAACTATCCTGGACCAGCACTCCCAAATCTTTCTCTTCTCTCGCTTTTCTAATTGGTTCATTACCCATCAAATAATTAAATGATGGCCTCTTGGTACTTTTACCCATTTCCAATATTTTACATTTTTTTGCGTTGAATTTCATTTCCCACATCCGGCTCCAATCATATATCCTATCCAGATCCTCCTGTAGCATTTTACAGTCCTCCTCAACCTCCACCTTTCTCAAGATCTTTGCATCATCAGCAAACAGGCTTGCATACCTGTTCACTCCATCTACCATATCATTTACATAAATCAAGAACATTACTGGTGCCAACACCGAGCCCTGTGGGACACCACTTGTTACTTCCCTCCATCCAGATGTCCTGTCCTTTATTACTGTCCTCATTTGTCTGTCACTCAAAAAGTCTCTCATCCATTCCAGGAGGCTTCCCTTCAGTCCTCCTATATGCTCTAATTTCCATAATAGTCTCTTGTGGGATACTTTGTCGAAGGCCTTCTCCAGGTCTAAGTACACACAATCCACCGAACCGTCTTTCTCCTGTAGCACGTCAATTGCCCTTGAGTAGAAGCTCAACAAGTTGGAAACACATGACATTCCACTTCTGAATCCAAACTGACTTTCAGTCAAAATATTCATCTCTTCCATATATTTTATCCATCTATCTTTCAGGATTCTCTCACACAATTTCGCAACCATGCTGGTTAGGGACACTGGTCTATAATTCAGGGGTTCTTCCTTGTTTCCTCCCTTATAGATTGGCACCACATTTGCCCTCTTCCATTCCCGAGGCACTTTCCCCTCTTCCAAGGAGCACACAATTAAATTGTGAATCTTATCCGCCAGTTGTTCTCTGCATTCCTTCAGTACCCAATTAGAGATTCCATCCGGTCCTGGGGCCTTCCTTACATCTTGAGCTCCCAGTAATTTATACACTTCCTGCACTTCCACTTTTATATCTTTTATCACTACATTTCTAATCACTCCCTCTCCTTCCACAAACTCCCTTTCCTTAGTGAAAACCTATTGGAAACATTTGTTCATTACTTCAGCTTGCATTACTGCATCCTTGTAGACCCCTCCTTCTACTTTCAGTTTGGTGATTCCTTCCCTTTGCTTCAATTTGCCATTAACAAATCTATAAAACTGTGTGTGTGTGTGTGTGTGTGTGCAAGCTTGTCTCTGTGCGTGCATACTGTACATGCCTGCATGGGTTTGTGACAGGGGTGTATTATTCTGTTGTAGGAGGCTGTGTAATACCACTTCCTTGGCAGTTCATTATTGCATAAGGCATGTTAATACAGTATTCTCATGTTGTTAATACAAAAATATATCAGCATGAAAAAGGTATACATAACACAAATGAATATTAATGTTCAGTATGCAAACTATACCTCTAAGGAACAGGTGCCAGAGAACCACTTAATCCCACGAGAATATAGCCCTGGGAATGCCAGTATTATGAATGCATATAAAAATGCTCATAATTATCATTGATGTATACATGATTAATTTGTATATAGATACATTATACTGCATATAAATATATACATCTGTGTAAGCTGTAGTAATACAATACATTTTGTAATTGTAAGGGACCAGGGAACAGTGTTTCTGACAAGGATCCTACATGGATATGACCCATGTAGATGAATGTAGACCCCATATGTATGCTATAGATACTGCCTGAGTTATGCAAGGGTTCTGGAAGACTTTGTGAAAGACTAATTTAATCCTTTGATACATCATGCATAATCACCAAACACATATACTGAACATTGTCAGAATAAATGAACAAACTGTACACACATCATTGATAAAATAAACATTCTATACACACTGTAGTAATAGAAATAAAGATAACACTGGAAAACCATATGTATGGCCGAATTTCAGAAAGTTGCACATTGCTTAACCCAAGAGCATCTGTGAATCTGAGCTTAGCAGTTACCATCATTGCCAGTTGCCCCTGTGGTGTGGTCATGTATGGTACTTGTTGAATGTTTTGTTTTAATAATAAGGCCTGTGGTGTCTGGTGGTTAAAATGCCCATTTGGAGTAATGGCCTTACCTCTGTGCATGAGTTTGACCTCGAACAGGTGACTGAACATTTCAGTTATGTAATGTCACTAAGGGGACTAGGTTGGTCAGTTATTTTAAATGTAATGGAAAACAGTAGCATAGCCCTAAACCCCTACACCTTAGACTCTTACAGTTAACATGGGGTAACTTTTTTTTTTTTTTTTTTTTTTTAAGGAAGGCATGCTGTTGATAGTTACCATATTTTGTCTTTGCTTTTCTTGTTTATAGATCATACCTACCTCATTTTTTATTGGAAATGAGGGTAAGGTGATACTGATGGTCATATAATAATGAGAATTCATTATTTACATGGAAGAAAAATTGTACAAGCTTTCCCCACAGTGTTAACAGATAATGATGAATTTATGGTTAATGGAAGAAAATAGAAGGTGCCCCATAAATAATGTTGAAAGGTGGGAAACTTTATTATATGAACGTTCAGTTTATGTGGCTGTGTAATTCAAAAATAGCCTAAGAGTTACCGGTATATAATAAAAGGCTTGCTACCATTTCGCATATCTTGACATATGGTACAGTGTGTTATTTCTGTTGCTGGTCAGAGATGAGCCAAACTAATTACATTTATAATATCCTGAGGTTCTATTTTTGTCGTGTGTTAGTTATGAATAAATTTGTATGTTTAGTTCTTTCTGTAATGGAGGTCTCCTCTATGCTGAATAAAGTCTGAAGAGAGTAGGAATATGATAAAGGGAGACTTGTCCTTTTGAAATTATAAGGGTTGTTTTTAACTCCTTTCATGACAAAATGGTACCTAAGCTGAAAGAAATAAACTGATAAGGAAGAGGTGCTAGGGAGCCAACTGCGACAAAGAGAATGCAGCCTTGAACTCACTGAACCTGGGTATGTTGTTTTCTAATTTCTTGCCATCTCCTGATGATTTTTTCTGCATAGGATAGACTTTCCAAATAGGAAGGGGGTTAAATATAACCTTATTTTACCCTTCAGTATGAGAGACTTTTCCAAAGCTGAAGAAAATTGTCTGGTAGCCCAAAGAATAAACTAAAAAAGGACTGTTCTGGGCCTAGGGGACTTTTTTTTTTTTTGGTCTGATGATTTATTTGGCTTATTATACTACAGTTTTCTCTTGCACAATATGTTATGTATACCTTTAATATTGACATAGTTTGTGTAAATACCACACAGTACAAGAGAATGTTAACTCTGGCTCCCATGCTATGATGTTGGCTGGAATAAAATAATTGTGCTTTCTCTACCTTGGGAGAGTTAATAGTGATGGTATTAACTCTCTTTCAAGGTCCAAGACTCACTTGTAGCCAAATAAAATCATCTGGTGTTAGGTGCAGTAAAATACTGACGAAGATACAATCATGGGAATTTAACATGCCTTATACTGAATTGAGCTGGTCTCCTCGTCCCATATTAATGCTGCCCTGTGATACACATTTTTTATTTATTTCTTAAATGTGCAGAGAAGAAGGAACCAAAGGATGATGATGTTCTTGTTGTGATCCCTGGTTTACAGTCAGAATGCTATATAGTATACAGTCCAACAGACCCTTGTTATACAATGAACCAGAACGTGATGAATCACTTATACGGTGATGAAAAAGTAAGGACCATTATTTGATATTCAATAGCATTTTCGCTTATATGATCATAATGATCTCGCTTGAAGCTTTACTGGTTGATGTACAATCACAGTTTTTGCTTATATGATCACTGACATGCAAGCTTATAGTCATTTGTTTGTTCCAAGATGGTCTTTGAACTCATCACTTGGATGTTTTAGTGTCAGTGATGGAACAATAGTGTGGTGTTGAAGTACAAGGTTGCAGTCCTAATGGACCCAGGTTCAAATCCTCGCTGGGGTAGGGAACAGTTTAAGGATTTAATTTTGTTAAATCAAGCTTTACTGATTTACCAGAAGACCCGCCGACATGTCGTAAAATTACTCCCGCTATTACCAATACACCAGTCCTGAATGAGACAACCCTAGCCTGTATTCAATATGGACGATGGGTGTTAGTGCCGAAGCGGTGACATGTAGAGGTGTATGGTATGTAGGAGGACTGCTGGGCCTTGATAGCAGGCTGTGAAGCCTATGCCCAGAGTTGGACACATTATATTTATAAAAAAAAAAATGCAGTGAAGTGAAAAAACATCCACCTTCGGTCCATTGAAAAACTTATTTTTGGACTTATGGCAGTAAGCAGCAAGTGAAGTGAAGTGCAGTGTGATGAAATAAGCACCAGTTTAGCGAGTTGGCTTTTAGACTTTGTCAGGTGAGTGACCCATGGCCTTTGAACCCATGTTATAACTGACTTGATGTACAATAAATAGTTTTGAAATGGATTTTTTCAGATGTATCCTCATCGTAAAATGAGGGCATGCCGTACTTTTGTCACGACTTTTTTTTTTTTTTTTTTTTTTTACAAAAAACTCACATATGACAGGAGAAATTGTAGTGGATCATGAAAACTGAAACTAACATTAACTGATAATGTATTAATTTTTCAACAAGTTAGTTTTGAAGTACTGTAGCCTAAGGTCCAATGATGTAAATTTTAGTTTATTGCTACCTATAAGTGATTTTCCTCAGAAGTCACTTCTCAAACTGGCAGGGTTAGGTGTTTCATTAATCAATGCCTTCTTTATTATAGTTAAATAAAATTGTTTAATATAATTGTGTGGTGGTTGTGTAATTGAAATGAAAAAGGTGTTAGGGGAGTGAAGGGGTTGAGTGAGGAGTTCCTATTATTTTAGGCAGACCATTAACTCTTGTATGAATTGTGTTACTTGATCCACCCGGTGCTTTTATACTTGGCAGGGTAGTGAGTTTTAGTAGGAATTGAACTTGGTATGTGTACTGGTGGGACAAAGGGAGAAGAAAGAAGAGTCTGATATTGGCCTACTTTAAGGATTACAGTACTCAATTGTGTTTTTATTCCCTTCATTGTGATGAATCTTCCCTGACTGAATAAAATTATTTGGGAAAAGCAAGAATAAGATATAAAAGATATGATCTTACTGAAGGGTGAAAATAATCATCACGAAAGACTTATAAGGGAGGGCAATATGATCTTACTGAAGGGTGAAAATAATCATCATGAAAGATGTATGAGGGAGGGCAACTTAGAATGGCAGGAGAAACTGCTGATGAATGGTGATTAAGAACCTTGGAGAAGCCAATGTTGTGGCCATCCTGCAGACTTTGAAGGCAGTCAAAAGATTTTTAGTTTAATAGCTAGTGGAATATGGCCAAGTGGGTTAAAGTGCACACTTGACATGGGTTGCATGTTTGATCTCACCCAAGGGCCATTGGTTGACATCAGGAAGGGGAACCAGCTGTAAAGTGCAAATGCTACAACAAACTTCCTCTGATTTGTGCAGTGCTTTAGCCACTTAAAAGACAGGATTGCATGGCATAAAACTACAGCATCACTGCATCAGAAGGGATTAACTTAAGCTGGTATGTAGTATGGTAATGCACTGGATAGCAGGAGCAGGAGAGGCAGACTGTGATGAAATTTGAAGGCAGGGTGAATTCATAAAGAGTAAAGGGTTCTAGTTGAACCAAAATATTGTAGAGAAGTGTATCCTGAAAGGTGTCTTAGGATGGAATAGAGAACTGTACTGTAATGAAGGGTGCTTGTAAGCTTTGTTATCAGTGCTGCCCTGGATGAAATCTAGGATATCAGGCCTTAGATAGATATAGATAAGTAGACAGTTGCTTGTAGATAGCATACATACCATGTCATAGTAAGTGATAATCGCAAGCCTCCAACTAGCATTGCTTGAGGTTTGCATACATTATAATCTTGTATAATAATAAGGTGTGTACCTTGTATTGAGGTTTATTATGTTCTGTAGTTCTGTGACAGGTTTTAATTGAGTCAGGAGTAAATCATCTAGTGTGTGGTGTTCCATAAAGGTCATTAGTCATCATTATTAGTTGTGTTGTCACTCATGTCCAGTACTCTGACTGTCTTTTGTTGCTGTCTTTTTTTTTTTTAACCCCTTCAGCCAGAGGTGTCTTTCTTCAGTTGAATAAGATTTATTTTCCTAGCCAGAAAAAAAAAAAAACAATTGTGCTGAGGGGGCCTTGAGAAGTCTTTCCTGTGCAGTCTTGTTGAAACTGAAAATAGCCTGTTTAGAAATGAAGTGATTGTAATGACTGAGTAACAGTGTATTACTTTATAACCAAATTAAAAGAGTTCTAGTGTAATGACTGAGTAACAGTGTACTGCTTTATAACCAAATTAAATGAGTTCTAGATTATTATGTATTATTGGGGGAGAGTTTAGTCACAGATGTTAGTACTGTAATATGCAATATTTGATAAAGTTTGCTAACTCTGAAGTGAAATATTGACTCTTGAAATGAAGGGACGAGGAACGGAAGAGGTTCACAGACCACCAGCTGGAAAATGCATTTTTGTTGGATAACAGTATTTTCACCCACACCCTATCATGTGGCATTAGATGAGAACACCTTCCACCATTGGAAGTATGGTTGAAAGTCCTTCAAAAAAAGTACTGTACATCGTCCAGCTGTAGTGGTGGTATGTGAGCGGAGGAGCGCATCTTGGCTGTGTGAGTGTGTTGGTTGCGGCCAATGGCAACATAGCCGGGCTGCGAGCCTCACTTTCTGATTGGCTGGCCATACATGGCAGTGTGTTTGGCAGGAGTATTTGCTGTGCCATTCGTCAGCCCCTGCCGTTGTGCTCTGTTCATAGCACTCAAAGAGGAATTCTCGCTGTTTTACAGCCATATTTTGCCGCTTTTGTGGAGTTTCATGTGTGACTGCTGGGGTAACGATGTCCCATCATGCTGGCAAGTGTTTGTGGGTGCTCAGGAATTGGTGAAAACAGTAGTTTTGTGGTGAAGTCATTCTATAGCAATATGATCTTTTTGGGGGCCATAGCACATTCATATTGTTAATGACACTTATCTTTGTTCTGATCAATGGTGTTTTGCTTAAGCAACCAAGTTTTGCCAGAAAATGGGTTGAAAGTTAAGCAAAACAAATAAAAAAATTAAATAAATATTACTACTGGTAATTAATATTGATTTCATAGATATGACCAAAATTTTATAAGAATCATAATCTACACCGAAAAACCTTTCCTAGGGGGAAAAAATGAACATTCTGCCATCAAAATGAAAAAAGTTGAGGTTGCGAGAATATTGCTGAACTTTGAATTCATTTTCTGATTTGATGTGAGAACACCTTATGTCACATGACCCCTCAGATGCATCTTCAGCTGGTGCAGTATTTTGTGCCGTGTTAGTTACAGACTCTTTACACTATGTACCTACAGTTGAGGTCATATATCCTGTATATTCTACTGTAGTTATGTTAGAGAGATTGGGAACATGAGAGTTGAATATTGTGCAGTATAGGACTCTGATATCGTGTACCATTTTGTACAGTGTTGTCATATACAGACCCTTATCAAGGAAATGCATTTGAGATTTTGTATACTAAAAGTGTACTCTGCTTACATTAAAAAGTGATTTGGAATTCACCGTAAAGAAAATATGCTATACAGTACGTAGGTTGAAATTGTTTGCTGCTTGTATTATTTTGGGATATGGAGAAGTTTCTTATCCACAGTTTAAATCTTGTGTTCTGTAATCCTACCCTAGTTATGTCAGAACTATAAGCAGTCCAACTAAACTAAATACTAAAGTGAAATTCAAGTTAATTAGGAATGTACACCTCACCCTCGGCTATCATGCCTAATTGGTGTCGCCATGGCTGCGCTATAGCCGAAAACGCGATAGTCAAATTGAAGAACTTATGGTAATAATTCTAATTGGTGCCATGACCTCAATATTTACCCCTTAGATACCCTTTTTGTGCCACATAATAACATATAATGGTCTAAAAATGTGCATTCAAATTAGAAATACAGTATACTGTACTATCTATCTATCTATTGCCAGATGCCATAATCCCATAAGGGATTAAAGGGATTAAAGAATCCCCCGAGCTAGACCTTACAATGAGATCATATAGCCCCGCTAGGTAACAGGAGGGCGCTACCCCACCAGGCACGGCAGTCCCGGGCGCGGCTCGAACTCGCGACCCCCCGGTCCCGAGCTTGATGCTCTACCTCTGAGCCACCGTGCCCCCAATCCCATAAGGGGTGGCCATTTAACTTTGAGTTATTTGTTTTATGGGGAGGGTTAATAAAAAACAGAACTTACCGTCCCTTCTGATGGCCGTCTAGCATGTCCCTTCTGATGGCCGTCTAGCATCATGCATATTTTTCCAGAAATAATTTTCGGTCCCCATTAAAAAAAAAAAAAAAATGCAGTGTGAAATTATTTTTGAAAGCCATTAGTCATCAACAATAAAGGAAAACAAATAAAAGCTATAAAGAAGTCATCAGCAAGGACTGATGGTTTCAGGACAATTCGCCGTCAAGTCAGATTCCCTGTCACAACAATAACAAGACAATTCGGCGTTATTAATGAAGACAGCTATGGGTGATCTATCTATCAATTGCCAGATGAGAGAGTGTTTCTGATTGGAGATATGAATGGAAAAGTAGGGAATGAGAAGGTGGATAGAGTGGTTGGTGAGTGGGGTGTGCCTGCAGAGATGGATGAGAATGGCAGTGCTTTAGTAGACATTTGTGCTGGGAGGGGGTTGGTGTTATCTAATACCCTCTTCAGGCACAAAATGATCCATAGGTATACATGGCGAGTGGTGAGAAGAGAGGACGGGGGAATGAATGAACGGAAGGCAATGATTGACTATGTGTGTGTG
>JAGKTI010017721.1:0-18293 GCA_018397915.1 Birgus latro
TGGAGAACTCCAGCCACTCGGATGCAGAGCTGTGTTCCGGCTGGAGACAAGGTGCCGGCGACTGCTAGCTTTCCGGGCCCTCATCTGAGCACAAGAGGGGCGCCGGGGAGTCGGACAGGTATGTCGTTCCTGCTCCCAGCCGTGCCGCGCTGGCGGTAATCTCCCGGTGATCTGGGGAGGGTTGGGGGAGCTGATGTCGTCTGCTCCGCTTGCCGGGTGGTTGGTGGCTTTAACCCCTAACTCCTGTATTTCAGCAACTTCCACCAATTTGCTTCCAACATCCTGGTCACAGAAGGCTACCAACTGTCCCCTTTCCCTTAACCCACCCCGTCCCGGCAACTTTTTTACCCACCCCACCCCACCCCCAGAACCCGGCATGTGTTTTTTTTTTCTTTTTGGTTCAAACCTCCGCTTTTGGTAAGAAACATCGAAAATTCAGTGAGAAAAAGCTCATCTGAAGTAAAAAAAAAAAAAACCCTAAACATGTGAGAGGCCCCTCACCTAGCTACCGCTTTCTATGATGCCGCGCTCGTAAAAGACGCTCCCTATGTGAGGGAAACTTAACCAAAACCACTCAGAATTGGTAAATAATTATTTATTTGGTACGAATTTATATGTAGTACAAGAGTATATTGCCTTTCACACAATAATATAGGTGATATAAGTGTTGTTCACTCACCAAACATATCAACATACCACACCTACCTTGGAGACGTTACCTCCTGATTACTAACTCTGCTGCCAAGTAATCTTTGTCCTCCATATCGGGAATCGCTTTCGCCTTGAATTTCGTCGTCAGAGAGACCATAGTGCTACGTGTCTTTACTGGTCAGGTCACTGCTAACAGGTGAGTTGCGAGAAAATGGCACACGCCTCGGGGGGGATTACACAGTGTTAGGCAGTGTTGCCACCTGGCTGGGGGGTAGAGGAAGGTCTCCCACATATGCCTACCAAAAATCTCCCGTGAAACTTGAAAAATGTGCAAACAACGAACCTTTCAACATAACATACGATGCACATTATCGGGTCTCAGTGTGAAAAAAAGTTGTGACGTGCATCGTACATCGATGGGGCCGGGCGGGTTAATGCTCTCTTAGCATTGCATGCAAAATTTGGGGGCTTGCTTGTGCTTTCCTCGGTGTATAAAGTAGGGACTAATGTAGGTCCAATCCATTTATATTTAAGAATACGGCCGTTACAATGTTCCCACACTGATGAATAAGGTGGACTGTGCAGTGGGAGGCCCAATCTGGCAGACTGACCACGGTGTCTTACTTCTTAATTTATTGCCCACGATGAGGGGCATTAGGCCAACGATGACTAAAAGCCAAACACAGCAGCTACTTGCCAGGCATGAGACAGCCAGTCTAGGAGGCCAGGCGTGGAGGCTGCATAAAATGAAAAGCTTGTACATCGGCTAGACAAACCTCCTCCTCCCTGACAATTAGAATGGGTGGAATCCCCTCACCCAGGTCGGCCTCCTGGAGCAGATCGTACAAGGTAGAAAAACTTGTGGCTCTGCGGGCAGCGAGTGTCAGGAGGTCATATATATATTTTTTTTATGCAAGAAGAAGCAACTAAAGGCTAGGAGCCCGCACACTGTTCCCTCCAAGAAAAAAAGAAAACAATGCAAAAGAGAGCCAAATTCAAGATCTGATCATTTTGAGATGCCTGGACACACTGTGTTTGAAAGACTGGAGATCATAGGAAGCAGGAAATACAGAAAGAGGGAGACAGTTCCAGAGTTAACCTGTTGCATAAATGAAGGACTGGGAGAAACGGTTAATGCTTGCATTAGAGAGTTGGACAGTAAAGGGATGAGAGTTTGTTTCAAGATGAGTGCTACACAACCGTCGTAGAGGTGGAGGTATGCAAGCAGACAGTTCAGAGGAGCAGTGACCAATGAAGTAGTCACAGAAAAGAGATAAAGAGGCAACAGTGTGGCGAAGAGACAGAGATTGAAGGGAGCTAGTAAGAGGAGGAGAGTTGGTGAGACAAAAAGCCTTTGACTCCACCTTATTGAGAAGAGCTGTATGTGGGGATCCTCAACACACATGAGAGATGTACTCTAAACAGGGGTGAATGAAACCCGTATATAAAGTCAACAACTGTGCAGAGGTAAAGAAGGTACGGAGTTGGCACCTGACCTCTTGGAAGTAGGTTTTACACGAGATGCAATATGTATGATCTTTCCAAGATATGTCCTGAGTGAATGAATCCCCAAGCATGTTCAAGGATGATGCAGGATTGAGCTAGATATTATTAAACATTAGTAGGTACTCCTGTGGAAGATTTTGACGGGTTGATAGGTGCAAAAACTGAGTCTCTGATGCATTAAAAACAACAAGATTATTTTTTTATCCCAGTCAGAGATACAAGCCAAGTCAGACATTAAGTGTGCCATAGCCTCATCCTTTGTTTGTTGAAGTAACTGCTGAGATGGACGTTGCAGAAACCGAATGGAAAGGTGAAGGGTGGAATCATCAGCGTGCGAGTGGATAGGGTTAGATGTACAGCTTAGATAAGATATATGCCAGACTCGATCGAAAGCCTTTGAGATGTCAAGTGCAACGGCAAAGCTTTCGCTGAAGTTCCAAAAGGGGGATGACCAGGAGTCTGAAAGGTAGGTGAGAAGATCGCCAGTGGAGCGTCTCTGGCGTATTCAGAAAGAAGATTGTGATAGGAAAGATGCTTTAAGATTTTTCTGTTAAGAGTAGACTCGAAAACTTTTGAGACACAGGATGTTAAAGCTACTGGACGATAGTTAGAGGGTTGGGAATGGTCACCCTTCTTAAGGACTGGCTGAATGAGAGCAAACTTTCAGCAAGAAGGAAAGGTACAAGTTGAAAGACAAAGGCAAAAGAGTTTACCTAGGCATGGTGTAAGCACAGAAGCACAGTTCTTGAGGACAACAGGAGGGACTCCAACAGGCCCATATGCCTTGTCAGAAGCGAGGCCAGTGATGGCAGAAAATACATCAGCTGAAGAAATATTAATGTCTGCCATAAGGAAGTCAGAGGAGGGAAGTGATGGAGGAACAGCACTGCAATCGTCTAAGGTGGAACTGGAGGAGAAAGTCTGAGCAAAGAGATCTGCTTTATCATTAGAAGAAATAGCTACAAAGCCATCAGAGTATAAAAGAGGAGGGAAGGATGATGAGGTAAAGTTGTTAGAAAGGTTTCTGGCAAGGTGCCAGAAGGAGCAGGAAGAATTCGAGATGGAGAACTGAGAGGATTTAGTTCGGATGAAATTATTTTTAGCAGAGTGAAGAACAGCATTAGCACGATTCCGGGCAGAAACATAGAAAAGATGTGTTTCAGGGGCTCTGGTACCTTTTATAGGCCCTCTTCTTGTTGTGGACAGCATTAGAACAAGCGTAATTAAACCAAGGCTTTCCTGCATTAGTCAGAGGATATAAGAAGGAAATATATGCTTCCATGCCCGAGGGAATAACCTCGGTAATGCACAAGGCACACTCAGGTGGCTCTCTGCCATGGAAGCAATAATCATTCCAGGGAAAATAAAAAAGTACTGCCCGAGGGCCTCCCAATCCGCAGCTCCGAAGTGCCACAATTGACGTTTCTTTGGAGGGTCCACAGGCCGTACCGGAGCGATAGGACAGGATAAGGTAATAAGGTTGTGATTGGAAGAGCCCAACAGAGAGGAAAGATTAACAGTGGAAGTAGAAGGATTAGTTCTAAGGAAGAGGTCAAGTATATTGGAGCTCTCTCCAAGGCGGTCAGGGATATGGGTAGGGTGCTGTACAAGCTGCTCTATGTAGGTAAGGACAGAATAGATGAAGGCTTGTTCACCAGGTGGCTCAGTAAAAGGAGAGGAGAGCCAAAGATGGTGGTGATCATTGAAATCTTCTAGAATGGAGATTTCAGAGAAAGCAGAAATGGATATAATGTGTTCCATCTTAGAAGTAAGATAGTCGAAGAATTTTTTATAGTAGAATTAGGAGATAAGTAAACAGCACAGATATATTTAGCCAGAGAATGACAGGAAAGTCGAAGCCAGAGAGTAGAGAATTCGGAAGAATCAAGTTCAGGAACACGAGTGCAAGATAAGTTGTTGCATACATATACACAAGAGCCACCTTTGGGTTTGAAATGAGTATAGAGAAGCTGGAGGATACGGAAAAGTTTTGCTATCAGTTGCCTCAGACAGCTGAGTCCCAGTTAGGAAAAGAAGGTGAGGTTTAGAGGAGGAGAGGTGGTGCTCAACAGAGTAAAAGTTAGAGGAAAGGCCATGAATGTTGCAGAAACGAAGAAGAAGTGAGACAGACAGTGGTTCCAGGCAGATCGTTGAGTCATCACCGGGAAAGGGGCGGATAGTGGGGGCATTTATGTTTCCCTCCCCAGGGACTCCGAGGCTTGGTTATTGGTCGCCATTTTCTTTTCAAATTTTTGAAAAGGAAGTGTAATGTTTACTGTGCACATAGTTTGGTGTTTACAGTTAGAGTAACTTGTACTGGAGAGCATGCTGGCCTACTCTTTGTGTTTCCGAGACACTGAAAAAGTTCAGCAAAGGGGGATAGTCGGGAACTAGTCCTGAGGGCTGATGAAACGAGCTCCAGCTCTCCTTGTCATCAGCTTTCCATCCATCTTGGGAGTACTGCCGTGCTTGAATGGTGCTACAGTCTACTCCTGTCTACTCCTCCATGTAGCTGATCCTTAGTGTACGTGATAGGAGGGCGAGATGGGCTGCCCTCCTTTGCCTGAGGAAGGGAGGACTCATCGACCTCCTCCATGGCAGAGGAGCCTGTCAGCGAATCCTTGACCATGGAAACAGAGTCAGAAGAGTCCCGCCCCTCCTCAGTCACTGACGGAGGTTGGTGCCCATCAGCAGCAGTCTTGATCGTGGCCATGTCTGGATATGGGTCGGTGATCAATTGGGAAGTCATCCTATTGAAGGAAGCCTCTAGCCATAGTCTCTTCCGTGGTGTTGTGTGGGGGGTGGCATGTCACGGCTGCCAGATCCAACACTCCCTGTGGCAAGGGGTAGAATGTACAGCCGCCTCAAGGAGTCTTGTTACCCCCTGCTAGTCCTCTCCTAGTCATATGGCAACGCCGCGCTGCTCTTGTGAATAGGAGGCAGAGAGCAGAGGTGTTTCGTCTTATATATGAACCAGTAAATCGACATTTTAACATTCACTTAGATGACAATCAGAGGACATAATGAAGACTCACTATGAGGGTAATTGTTAATACGTGCAGTATATTGTGCTTTTGAAGAAGAAAGTAGTAGGGGCTGAGGGGCTGACGTAAAGAGAGGTTGAGAGGGGAGGGGGAAAACTATGAGACGGGGGGAGGTGGTGAAGCACTGAAGCAGCGTGAGTGTGAGTCGAAGGGAAGGGGGGGGAGGGCGCGAGATGGTATGAGGGTGATCGACATCTCAACTGAGCTTTTATCACGAGTCTCATAATCCATGTTAGTCGCAATCACACCTCGCACGCCATCCATATCAGTCGCACTCACACTTAGCACACCGCAACAGCTTAAAGATGAACCATCAGCCGGAGAAACTGGTGCTACGGGGGAAAATAGTTGCGCTGAGAGCAGCTGGCCATTCTATAGGAAGCATCACAAGAGAGCTTGGAATGTCGAAACCAACAGTGAGATAAAACATCGTCGAGTTGGCAAGAAGTGGGCACACCAGCGTCAATGTTTGGGGCTGGATACACGCATACGGTTTGGGTAAGCTGACAGAGATTGATGGGAGGTTCAATTCGACAAAGTATCTGGAGATACTGGAAGAAGTAATTATACCCTCCGTTCGAGCCTACGCAGTCCCAGAACTTGAGCCCATCATATTCATGCAGGTATGAATCATATCGTAGATCTGTAATGTCTTCAGGTATAATTTGTTAATTATTATTACCCTCTATGGTTGTAACAACAGAATTCTAATGCTACCGATATCGGTATTAAATAAGTCACAGTCATATCTGATGAAATATATATATTCCTTTACATAAAAAAAAGGTAAGTTGCCAGATCCATTAAATGATACCTTATTCATACATAATACATATTCACATACACAGTATGTTCGATATGGCTGCACACCTTGAAATAGATAAAATTACAAATTAGAGTAGGCGGGGAAGAAGGAAGGGGAATGAGTGTTTCAAGGCTGAGCACCGACTTTACCCATGTAACAGGAGCTATGAAGACACAAAACGATAGTGTGGCAAGAATATGAAAGGCAAAGTATACCAATTGACCGTTTGAGTAAACCTCCTTATTAATTATATAGTATTAATACCGTATTACACTTTTGTTGCAGGATAAACTCCCCCATTCATACTGCTCTAATCATGAAACGATGGTTCAGTGAGCGTCCGGACATTCAACTACTTGAGAGGCCGAGCAAAGGCTCCGACCTCAATCCCATCGAAAATGTATGGGTACACACTGTAAATTTGTGGGAGCCTGAAGAAGCAAGAACACCACAGCGACTTCTCCAACATACTAAGGATATATGGGAGCGATACCGCAGACTTCGGCAAGACGATGTTTATAAGACAGTGGCCTCTCTCCCCAGAAGGTTACATGAGGTGATTGTTAAGGAAGGTGGCTGGACGAAGTATTGAGGCAATGGGCGCTACATCATTACTGTCCCTGCCAGTCCTTCCACTTCACAAGCGATGCCCCTATACTTATTGCAACCTTGACGTCTCCGTAAGACTTCTGCCTGGAACTTGACCGTTTCATAAATCTTTATTTATATTATTTAGGATATTGGTGGTGGTAATAAATACTGCACATAAAAAGGCTTTACTAATCCTAAATTATTTGGATCTTTAGTGTGTACTGAAAATTTTAACATGGTACGCAAAAATGTAAACTAGTAATATTGCTTATGAACTTATTAAAGATGCTTGTTGCAAACACAGTGTAATTTTTAAAGTTTACATCAGTTAACTAGGATTATCCTGTAGTGCAAGTATTCACATATCAAAAGCTAAATGAGTGATCGACGACCATAATCTTATCTATATTAGGACTGAGTATCACTATGCGAGGTATGCCTGTTGATAAACTGTAGTGAGAGGTATTCTTTGAGTGATGTCATGAAGGTGATAAACCGATACTGTATACTGCAGTTGCGCACACCACTCTCAGCATGTCTTACCTTGTATCATCTTTCACTACTACCGTCCTCTTCCTCCCTTCCTGTGAATTCACCCACCACTATCCCCCTCTCCTCCTTCCCCTCACCCCTTTCTTCTTTATCAATCCCATAAACCTGATTTCCTCGTATAAAATACGCCTTGTGTTCCAAAATGATCGTCATTCCCATACTTCATGATGTCATTACATCTTGAATGTATAGCATTGCTTTGTGCACAAAATGTCAAAAGGATATAAAATATTAAGCTTAAGATATTGCCCTGACTAAAAACAGAACATTACAACTATCGACCTGCAGAGATACGAACTCTGGACACAATAAAAACTATGACCTAATCTAGGGCCTGTATGTCTTCCCTTACTCGCCTCCCTCCCCTCGACTCACACTCACGCTGCTTAAGTGCTCCATCACCTCCCTCTTTCTCAATGTTTTCCCCCCCTCACCTCTCACCCTCTATTTACGTCCGCCCCTCAACCCCTACTACATTCGTCTTAACAAGCAGTATATACTGCACGTATTAACACTTACCCTCATAGTGGATCTTTATTATGTTCTCTAATGGTCATTTAAGTGCATGTTAATATGTCGATTTACTGCTTCAAATATAAGACGAAACATCTCTGCTCTCTGCCTCCTACGCACACGACAGCGCGGTGTTGCCACATGACTGGGAGAGGAATAGCCGGGGGTAACAAGACTCCTTGAGGCGGCTGTACATCACGGGCAAAGCATTCGGGGATGACGAGGTGAGGCAACCTGTTCTTCTCAAAGATCTTGGGGCGGAGAATACGCAACGCCCCCTCATCACCCCCACAAAAAGCCATCGCTGTTGCAATACACATTTGCACAGTGGTGCTTATCTCCACAGGACCCCTGGCCTGGCATTCCTGGCCGCGAGTTGTCGCCGTGCATAGGCAGAACCCTGCACGGTAACGCCTCCCAACCCAGTAACTTCCCGAGCCTCAGGACCCTTAGGAGTCCCAAAGAGACTAAACTCCACCTCACCATTCCCCAAGGGAGCATTGAAGGAGGCGTGGATTTGGTTTAATGACAGCCTGGTGGTGCACGAAATCGTCAACGCCAGTATCCTGCCACTTGATGAAACTGTACCCTGCCCTGACATTAAACCAAATCACGCTCACTCTGATCTTCGTCTGGGTCGACGGAGACTGTGGTCTGCTGTTTGTCCCCCTGAACAGGTCGCAGGCAGTAGCAGGTGATATGGCCTCCATCGTCGCTCTATCTGCTCTCTCTCCTCTCCTCTCTCTCTGACCTAGGTGCTCGTCGATTCGGATATTGAGTAAATCGTGCTACCCACATACCCTGCTTGGCAACTGGGGCAAATAAAAAAGTCAAACGATTGGCAGGCGCATGTCAGCTGGCATACAATCTTTAAAACAAAAGAAACTACTAATTTTAAACTGAGGCATCCCATCGACGTATGGGTACGTCGCAACGTTTTGTCATAGCTAGACCTATCTACGTACGGGTACGTCGCGCAATTGCAAGGGTCATAATTTGCACAGTTTTCAAGTTTCATGGGTGATTATTGGTAGACATATATGGGATACCTTCCTCTATCTGCTGTCAAGTGTGGGTACTGCGTGGCCCCACCTGACCCCCTTCCCCCCCACACTTGGCAATTCACCTGTTAGCAGTGACCTGGCCAGTAAAGACATGTTGCCCCACGGTCTCTCCAATGACGAAATTCACATTGAAAGTGATTCCTGAGGTGGAGGACAAAGAAATAAAGAAGCTAGAGCAAGAAACAAACAGAAGTGATGAGGTGGTAATGTAATAAAGGAAGGTGCCATATGTGGATGTGTTTGTTGACTGAACAATGCTTCTATTGCCTATATAAATGTGTGAAAACCAATATAGTCTTGTACTACACATAAATTCGTACCAAATAAATAAATAAATACGTAATTTAAGGTGGCTTGAATATATTAACCCTTCCATAGTTCGTTTTCTTTAGCTAAGTACCCTGAGAAAGAGGGAAAATGTAAGGCTTAATCATCACCTGTAGCACCATTTATAGCCTCAAGAGGGCGATTTCTCTATGAATTCTCGATGTTTCTCACCAAAAGCGAAGGTTTGAGAAAAAAAAAAATCCGAAATTGCTTGGGACTGGTGGGTATCGGAGGTTTGAAATCGGTCGGGACGGGACGGGTTAAGAGTTCATAGGTATTACTTGGAATTCTTTATCAGGAAAAAAATATACATAGTTTCTCATCTAATGATTGTTGCATCAGCTTAGAGATGTCACCACGGTATGGAATGCGGAAGTAGACGATCTCTTTGTTGACAGCTGGGACTCTGTTTCGGCTGGTGTTTACGACTGAAAAAAGCATCAATTTGTTTATCAAATAGATGGTAACTATAACCATTATGGTAAAAGAAATTCCTTAAACATAAGATTTCATTATGAAAGTGAAAATGGTTGGATGAAATACTGAAGGCTCGGTGCAGATGAGTTTTGATGGCATTGAGCTTGAAATTAAAATGGCAAAAACTGAAGAAACTGGTACCCAGTCCTGAAAATGTGGGTTTCCGTAAAACAGAATAAGCAAGGCCATCGTTACAGTTCTCTATATTAATTTCTAAAAAGGAGAGTTTCGGAGTCCACTTCCGATTCTGTTGTAAAAGTGTTGAAAATTTATGTATTTAAAAAATTTGCTTGTCATTTGCTCCTAAAAAACACAAGTGTGTCATCCACACAGCATCCATATAAATTGGGCAATTATTTATCCAGTTCATTTCATGAAAGCATAAAAAAATATTTGCACATGTAGGGCCTAGAGGTGAGCCCATTGCAACACCGTCTGTTTGTTTGTATAGTTGCTACTTTACGCAAGTAGCAAGGAGATTTTTAAAAACAGTTTTGGTCATGCCATTAAATGTATCTAAACCAGAAAACATCAAACTTATACATATGTCAATAGTTTCGTTCAAAGAAATGTTCGTGAATAACGACTTAATATCGTAGCTAACCATAAAAAGAGCATCCGGTAATTTGTAGCCAGACAGGGATTGGGACAGTTCGTAAGAGTTTTTAACTGTGAATTCATTCGTAGTAAAAGGATTTAAAATCTGTCCTAGAAATTTTGCCAGTTTATAAGCACTGCAACATATAAACTGTGGATGCGATTGAGAAAATTAGGAGAAATACACTGAGGTGGTTTGGACATGTGGAGAGAATGGAGAGTGAAAAACTGACTAAGAGAGTGCATGAGTGAAGTGGAGGGAGGGAGGGGGAGGGGGAGACCGAGGATGAGGTGGAGAGATGGAGTTGAAAGATATATGAGGGAAGGGGGAGTGAGTTGCGGGAGAGGGAAGTCAAGTGGTGGGTGACAGAGCGACTTGGAGGCGTTTTGTCTGTGGCCACCCTTTGCGGTGTTAGGGTGTTGGGCCATAGATAGATGGATAGCTATAAGCAGCCATGATGGATCTGAGGGGGACAGAAGCTTTATGAACTATGGGGAGTCCATATACCGTAGGATAGCTTGGGACGAACCAGTGGGTTTGAGAGATTTACGAGCAGATTCCGCTGAACTAATGACATTTAGCGAAACAAGGTTGGTTATGAATCTTACTATATCTTCAGTCCTAGTTGTAAGTTTAGAGATATCCGAGTATATCAGCTTAGTAAACTTAAATGTATCGTGCAATATGTCTTTCATCTTGGAAATATAATCGTTCTTACTTGGCAAGACAATGCTTCTTCCCTTAACCGGTCTACATACCACCAGGTCTTTTTTTTTTTTCTGCTCAGTGTTTTCAGTATATTAAAGTCATCCCTTGAAAACATTGAGAAAAAACACTTTGCTGGGCTTGAAACCATAAAAAGTACAACAGGCTATGTTCTGGATACATTTAACTACTTCGTCAAACCTAAAACCATTTGAAAGCTTAAAACATTTCAGCCTTTTCATTAATACTTCATAGTCTTTTAAAAATTTATAAAAAGAGGGTTTGTGAAGTTCAAAAGAAAGCAAAAAATTTCTCTCCATAGTAAGCTACTACCATTAAAAATTACTTTATCTGGATCACCAGAATTGAGATCGTATCTGCCTCCAGTTTTGTAAAGTTTTTTATCATGGATTTCACCCACTATTTTTTTTTTCTAGTTTCTCATTTATGAAATGTAATAAGCAAATGAAGTCCAAACGTGAAACTGTGGATTTGAGTCATTAAATTTCTTAATGTTTGGCTCTGATTCTCAAGTCCATTAATTTAGTTTGCCATTTTCTCTATAGTGTTGAGTTGTGCAGGGTTTTCCGATAAACTTTAAACTTCAAAAACTTTGGTATAACTTCGTACACTTTACAGCACTTAAGAAAGTGATGGTGAACCTGCTTCTTGGCGAGTATTTTGAAGCACGTTCGGCATTACGGAACCCATGGAGAGCCTGGTATCCATATCGTTCTCGGATAACATCTGTTATAGGTGTATTCTTAGGGAATCGTAACTTCGGTAGGAAGAGTATGACAAGGGCCGAGGTAAGCAAGTACATATTATTTAAATGAATATACAGGATATTTTTACTTTTCACTTATACATATGTATATATTTATATATACATATATATATACTACATATCTATAGCCAGACGCCTTAATCCTGTAAGGAGTGGCCACAGACGAATCGCCTCTATGTCTCTCTGTCCCCTTCCACTTCACTGCCCAACCCCCCGCTCACACCCGTTCTCTCATATACGTCTTCACTCCATCCCTTTATCTCGTCCTTGGTCTCTCCCTCCCTCTCCCCCTTTCCACCTCATTCACATACACTCTCCTCACAGTCTCTCGCTCTCCATCCTCACCACGTGTCCAAGCCACCTCAGTGTATTTCTTCTACCCATTCATCTTCCCTTAACATTACAGTTTCATCTACAAACAACAGAACAGGAAGTTTCCAAACGCTGCCCTCTCTCATTAGGGCCGCGCTAACATCCACTGCCCTACACTTTATCTCTTTTATTACTTCACTTATGTAAAAACTGAACAACAACGGAGACATGACACATCCCTGATTCAAACCAACATTCAGATAAAAAATTCACTCAGATCACCATCCACACGCACTGTAGCCTTAGCGCCCTCATACCTACTCTTCCTGACATTCAACAGCTTCCCATTTACTCCACATATTCTCAATATTTTCCACATTCCTTGCCTATCCACTGTGTCATTTCTCCAAATCCATAAGGGCTGCAGACAACTTCTTTCCTTTCTCTAGAAAATTATTCCACTAAAGACCTTAGGACGAATATCTGATCTAAACAACCCCTTCTCCTCATAAGACCTCCCTCTTCTTCTCCAACTAACTCCTCTGTTGTTTCCCTAACTCTGTGAATAAGTATCTTACCATATACTTTTCCCATTATGCTAAGACAAATGCCTCTATGGTTACCACACATTTCTTTTTCCCCTTTTCCATAGTACAAGAAAATAATAACTGATTTCCAGTCCTCTAGGAATCTACCTTCCTCCCAGTCCAATCCGCACATCTTCCATATTCATTCTACTACTATCTCACCCCCGTGCTGCAACATTTCACCACACACTCCATCAATTCATGGGGTTTCCCCAATTTGGCTTTCTTCATCGCTTCCTCTACTTCCATCGTACTGATGTCTTCCTCCTTTCTCATCCCAGACTATAGCAAGGCGAATTTCACCAGACTCAGAGCGCTTCTTACAACTCAAGATTGGAATCAAATGGCTGAAACAGATGACGTAAGCTAAACATTAGTAATTTTCACCCCCCCCTCCCCCCAAAAAAAATTATTAAGCCGTCCTAGTAGTTAACCAAAGTGGTGGTCAAGTGAACTTAAAAGAGCTTAATAGCCAAAAAAACATGCTTACCATTAATATAAAACTAAAAATAATGATTATAAATTCGAATACGAGAATCTACGGTGCATATGGAAAAAATAACAAACGAAGCAAGAGACCTCTGGGGATCCACATTGCTAAAAAGTTCAAATCAAATCCTAAAGAAGTTTACAGTTACATTAGAAAGAGAAAGGTTATGACTACATCAATAAGCCCTCTAGAAACGAATAATGGCAAACATACAGACAATGAGGTTGACATATAGAACATTCTTAACGATTATTTTGCGTCTGTTTTTACAGCAGAAACCACCACAAGAAGACTACTGTCGCCCATAACCTAAGCAAATAGCACAGTTCTCAATAACTTTACTATCCACAATAGCGATATCTTTTCAGCCATAAATAGTACAAACAAACAAAACCCCAAGACATGATATCACCGAGAATTCTATCTATCTATTGCCGCACACCTTAATCCTGTAAGGGTGGCCACAGACAAATCGCCTCCATGTCGCCGTCCCCACCCACTTCACTGCTCTGCTCCCACCTCACACATCCCTATATGCCTCTCCACTCCATCCATTCATCTCATCGTTTGCCTCCCGCTCCCTCTCCCTCCCCCCTCCATCTCATCCTTGGCCCCCCTCTCCTTCTCTCCATATGGCCAAACCACTGCAATATATTTCTCCTAACGCATTCCATCACATCCACATCCATACCACAACGCTCCTTCACTTACTCATTTATCAGTCTGTCTCTCCGTGTGACTCCACATGCTTCTCTCAAATAACTCATTTCCACTGCCCTCACTCTCAACTTGTGTCCCTCCAACAAGGTCCAAGCTTCACTTCCATACATTAGAGTTGGTGTCACGATACTGTCATGCAGCGACTTTTTTACTTCCATGCTCACTTCCCTGTTTCTTATCACTGCTTTCAAAGAACAGCAACCTTTCTTCCTTGGTGTACCCTTTCAAGTAATTTACCCTCTAAACTTCCATCGTTACTCATCACACTACCCAAGTACTTAAACGCACTCACATTTTCCATATTTTCCTCATCCAACCTCATTGTATATTCAGTGACTTCTTATCTCGCGAAGATCATAACTTTACTCTTCCCTTCATTCACCTGTAGATTCCGTTTCTTACACACTCTCCCAAACTCATTCACGAAGACTTGCAGCTCCTCTTCGTCTTCACTTAACTACACAGTATCATCTGCAAAAAACAATAAAGGGAGTTTACAAACACTGCCCTCTCTCATTATGGTCACTCCAACATCCACTGCCCTGCCTTGTATCTCTTTTATAACCCCATCCATATATAAACTGAACAACCATGGAGACATTACACATCCCTGTTTCAGTCCAATCATCAAATAGAAAAATTCACTAGAGTTCACTGTCCAGACGCACTGCAGCCTTAGCACCCTCATACATACTCTTCACGGCGTTCAAGAACTTCCTATTTACTCCATATACTCTTAATACTTTCCACATTCCTTGTCTATCCACCCTGTCATATGCTTTCTCCAAGTCCATGACGGCCATATACAACTTCATTCCCTTCTCTAGAAACTTTTCCACTAAAGACCTTGGGATAAAAATCTGATCTACACAACCTCTTCCCTTCCCAAAACCTCCCAGTTCTTCTCCAACTAATTCCTCTGTTATTTCCCGAGAAATCTAAAAGAAGTAAAAATAAATGAGTTATTTGTACCACTCTCTGTCTTATTCAATAATTCGTTAAATACTGAGAAAGTCCCATGCGAATGGAAACTAGTAAATGTAACATCAATTTTCAAAAAAGGAAAGAAGTCTCTCCCAGGAAAGTACAGACCAATACAGTAGAATGCAGATTATATGAAACAGTCATAAGTGGTAAAATAATTATCTACAAGAAAATAATATAATCAAAGACTCGCAGCATGGATTCAGATTTTGTCGTTCATGTTTAACTAACGGGACATCTTCCATGATGTTTACAAATCATTTGACAACTCAAAAGCAACAGATGTAATTTACCTTGACCTTCAGGAAGCATTTAACACTGTCCCTCACAAGCGTCTCGTAAGGAGAATAGAAGCCCGTGGAATAAAAGAAAATATGCAGAAATGGTTACAAGACTGGCTTTCACACAGAAAACAGCGAGTTGTGAAAAATAGAAGGGAATCCAAATGGAGGGATGTGATTAGTAGCTTCCCCAGGGCTCAGTACTTGGACTGATACTTTTTACTATCTGCATAAACGACAAATGAGGGTCTAAATTGTAAATTATCCAAATCTGCAGACAATACTAATATAACCAATAAAGTAATTTCAAAGTTACAGTCCCAGCAGTTACAAAATGACCTTATAATTTGTCAACATAGAAAAGTCCAAAGTACTTCATATTGGAAGTAACAACGTCCATGTGAATTACAAAGTGAACAATATCCAGTTATCAAGTACAGACAATGAAAAGGATCTTGGTGTGATAATATCAAATGCTCTAAAACCAAGTAAGCACTGCACTGAGGCGGTTAAAACTGCAAACAAGTTAGTAGGTTTTTATTGAAAGAACTTTCGAGTTTAAATCGGAAAAAGTCATACTTTCCTTGTACAACTTGCTAGTGCACCCCCATCTCGAGTACTGTGTGCAGTTCTGGTCTCTATACTACAGAAAGGACATAGAAAAATTAGAGATAATACAGCAAAGAATCACAAAAATGATACCACAACTGAGAAATGCACTGAAGAACTTAAATTATTTAGCCTAACGAAATGCAGGTAAAGACGTAAGCTTATTTAAGCTTTCAAAATCATTAAAGGATATGACAACGTAGACATGAATAAATATTTTAAAATAGACCAGTCGATTCAAAGTAGGAGTACTAGCTGCAAAATTATGAGAAAGCGTTTCCAGTCCCATGAAGTTAAAATACTTCTTCAATAGAGTTGTAAATATCTGGAACAGATTGCACTCAGATACCATGGACAGTATCTCAATTAAGACATTTAAAAACAAAATAGACAGTTAGTTGCACGAGAATCCTCAGCTGACTGTGTTTCTGTCTGAATAACTTACTTTTACACATAAGTTCATTCTCCTCCTGTCTACAAGACACCCCGTAAACTTAACGTACCCGCACATAGCGTCACGCCACGTCATTATTACTGATCAATTTATTAAATGCAAATAAAGTAATATAAGCACAGACTACGATCTGCACAGACGGCCCTGAGTTATCGGTCACTACTCTTACTTTTGACTTGTGATGGGCTGTGGATCACTGGCGGCCCCTGTTAGTTAGATCACCATTGGGATTTTTTTTTTAGTGGTCCATGGGTCACTGCTGCAGGAGGTAACGTGTACTTTTCCCACATGGGGAAGTTCCTTGTCTCAGTGGAGTGAACGGAGCTGGGGCTTGATTGACTGCTGCCTACCTTAGAGGCGCCAGGCAAGGCTGTCGCACCACCCCTGAATATTCACACTGTGCACTTTGCAATTTCCACGGTATGTCTACAGACGCCCCGTTAACTCAACGTACCCGTACTAGTGTCATGCCGTAGTTATTTGTTTATTTGATTATTAATTTTACTTTATTGCTTTCTCTTTCAGGTTAATCAAACTGGTAGTTTATAAATACAGTATTATAGAATGTAACCTTTCCTTTTCAGTCTTTCCTACGAAATTTCCATGCCAGTTTTTCCATGCTGCATAATGGTATTTCTCAATTTTTTTCCTAGGGGGTTTGGAGGTGGGGGGAACCTTATTGCTTTACCATCCTTATCCATCAGCAAGTAGAGTTAGGTCTCGTAGTCATAATCTATTCAGTAACAAGCAGCCTCGAAAGGACCATAAGGTCTGTTGCTGTTTGCTTTCCTTTGTATTCCTTTCCTCTCCCTGCCGTTCCCCATCCATTAATACTCGCATTACTTTCTTTCTCCATGCTTAATAATTCCTTAAAGTGTTCTCACCATCTGCTCACTTTATCTCCCTTCTCCACTATCAATTTACCTCTTTTTTCACTCCCCTATTACCTTCTTTATCACCCTGTCTTACTCTCTTGACCTCCTTGCAAAACATTTTCTAACATTACCTCCACTTTACGCTCAGATTTCTTTCCAAATTCTTCATCCACTCTCTTCTTGCTCTCTCTTACAAATCTTTTCACCTCTCCCTTTCTCTCTTTATATAACGCTCTATTTCGTCTCAGCTTCTTTCATGTCTCTGCTTCCCACCCACTCACTATGACTTTCTTCTTTTGCAGTACAGCTTGTCTAACCTCTTCATTCCACTATGGTGTTCCTTGCACCCCCATTCGTCTTCTCTCCACCCCACACACCACCTTACATGCTGCACAGATTTCTTTTGTCAAACTCTTCCACATACCTTCCACCTCCTCCATCTGCCCCACATCATATTTACGCAATCACTCCTCCACTTCTCTGTTATATGAGTATTCTACCGTTTTATCGTCCACTTGCAACTTTTCTACTCTCCTTGTATGGACTACTTTTTCCTGCCCGACTATCCCTGCATTAATTCATTGCATTTGTACCTTGACTTTCACCACGATCAAGTGGTGGTCAGAAAGTCCACTTCCCCAGCCTCTGTATGCTTTTGCACCCAGTACATACTTGCTCATTCTCTCCTTTACCACACATAATCATTCATTGCCTTCCGTTCATTCAGTTCATCACCCACCATTCTCATCACTCGCCACCTATACCTGTGGATAATTTGGACCTAAAGAGGGTGCTGGCTATCGCCATACCCCACCTCGCACACATGTCCACTAGAACCCTACCATTCACATCCACTTCTGCAGGCACACCCCCACTCACCAGCTACTCTATCCACCTTCACATTTACTATTTTTCTCGTCATATCTTCAATCAAAACACTCTCACTCCTCATAACTTTCTGCATGAACGCTTCCGCATTTTGCACAGAACTCTTCTTTTACTCCACTTGCACGGTCTTCCGTTGACGCATATACACACACAGTCAAAGGCTTTTTTCTTGGAAGGAACAGTATGCAGGCCTGTGGCCTTTGGTTCCTTCTTCCTTGCATAAAAAAAAAAAAGTGGCTCGCGTTTGTATTCCCGCTTTCAGTCTTAGCCACGCAATTCTTTTAACTAACTGATCCTTATTTTCTTATATTCTCCTTCCATTTCTTGCAAACAACAATACATGCATTTCCTTTGCCTTCTCATTCTCACCTACTCCTGCACATATACCCAGTCCATACTCCCTCACACTCTCACCCCTCCTTTTAGTCTCAGTCAATCTACGTATGTCCACTTTTGCATCCTCAAGCAACCGG
>JAGKTI010017722.1:0-18292 GCA_018397915.1 Birgus latro
AGAGGTTCAAAGGCAGGTTAATAGCAACATTTCAGGTAATTTAGGACATATTTAAAGTAGGAAATACACTAGGGGGGTTAGTTTTCGTATGGGCCCTGTCCCTATTAGCTTATTTTCCATAAGGTCAGTGGCCCAAACTTTGGTGGAATCAACTTCGATGGCACTTTGCACGGTCCATATTAGGCGCGAAACCTACTGTAAGTCTAGCTTAAATGAAAAACTCGGTTCACAGCGATCACTTCAGGCGAATACTTTGCGCTCCTTACCTCCAGAGACTTGCTTCCAGTGAAAGTAAGACAGTAAGCAGAGCATGTGTATGTAATGGAAAATCATGTAATTATCATCATCCTGACTTTTTCCCATCTTTAAATGAGATGATTTACTCTACAGTCGAAAAATAATGAGAAGACACAAAAGTGCAATAACAATTAAAAAGATTGCAAAAATCATTCACATATCGTATTATTCAGGCTCTCAAAATTGTGACTCCACCTCATAAGCCTAACCATCAGCCATAACAGAAAACAAAAATAAAAAGTACAAATATAAAAGGGAGAGGGAACTGAGATGTTTTGGACATGCTAAGAGGATGAACCAAGGGAGTTGGGTGAGGATGTCTAAAAGTATTGAGGTACATACCAGGCCACTGACAGAGAGACTAACAGAGGAAAGCATGGGATGAGGCAGTGTGTGTGCTGCCCTATCAAGATGTATTACTTGAGAGCCAGCACATACAGAAAAAAAAAAGCAAGATGCAGGAGTGCTATCAGGTGAACTGGTCTAATTTATGATAGACTACATGGAAAATAAACATTAGGCTGAAAATGATAACGATGATGGACAGCCACATCCACTCACCCTGCTGGGGGACGTACTGGAGAGCTGGTCAAGGCGCAACACCGCATCTCGTTCATTCTTTGGTCCTGCACTCACTACTATGTTGTTGACGTGGGGGTCCGCTGAGGTCACCAGTGCTATCTTGTGGCTGATGTTCTCGGATATATCATTAGTAGACTTGGCAGGCCTTAGTGATGGCTTGTGGTACGAATATGATGCTCGAAGTGTGTGGGGATTGTGACGCATATGTGGTGGGTGTTGTGTGTGTGATGAGGTGCGGGTTGGGGAGTAGCTTGTTTCTCTAAAGGCTGTTCGCTGTTCCTGATTGTCCTCCTCTCTCAGAGCGGTACTCAGGTTGCTGAGGGAGCGGCTGTTTATGGAACTGATTCTGTGGCTGGCATCTCGCTGTAAGGAAAATGTAAGACAGTCCTTGTAGCACAGTTATTGTATAGTAGCATATGCCAATAGTCTGCATATTGTTACATCTAATAATGTATTGCAGTACGACTTAATAACAAAGTCTGTCATATGACAGCCATTGACCATACCTGCGCCCTAGTCTTGAGTGTCTTCTGAGAAGACTGTAGCTGCTTTCTCTTCTCAGCAGCCTCAGCCATGGCCCACTCTGACTCTATCTCACGCCATCCTCGGGATCGGTCCAGGATAAGGTTACGGCTCACAGCACTCAGTCTGAGATACAGAGAACATGTTTTACAGTAAATTCATTATTGTATGCCAGTGCGCTTTCGTTAAATGTTGTATAAAAAGTCTGCATTATATATACATTTTTGGCATCCTTCCAGTTAACTCCATAGTAATTTACAGATGGACTGCGTACTGTTAGAGGTCTGTTGCTACGTGTAAACTGATACTGGGTATGCCAGTTTCTCCCAGTTCATAGGGCCAGTTATATGGATAAAGTTGCTGTATTTTGGAACATATCACTGGCATTTAATGAGGATGTCCTGTAATTCCTCACTTAACACTGTACAGAATGTGCATTCCTGACAACTATCATGTTAAGTGAATATTGCTTAATTTGAGGTATTCCTTCAAGAAAGATAATGTCTCAAACATTTAAAAAGATCATATTTAAATAAATTGTCAGAATTTATTCATTATTGTGACTGTGTGCGAATGGTACCATTGAGGCAGAATCGAAAATCATCATACCTACTGGCATCATTATAGTTGGAGTACCTTGGGTCTGAGGTGGATGGGGGTGGTATTTGGTCTACTGACCTAACCTAGCGTAACTTGACTAACCAAACCTAATGTAACTTAGCCTTAATTATCCTAACTTAACCCAACCTAGCTTAACTTAACTGCATACCTGCTATCAACACTGTGATCAGAGTTTTGGGGGTCTGAGGCTGATAAGAGTGGGGTCTTTTATCTTAACCTAACCAAAAATGATCCCAAATTAACCAAGCCTCAAAACCTAATATACCCTTACCTAACTTACCAGTAACCTAACCCCCATACCTGCTAGCAACACTGTGGTCTGAGTCCCTGGGGTCAGAGGCAGATGATGGTGGTGTTTGGTCCCCCGCCACGGATGAAGCAGAGGAATTGTACCCAGATGACTCCCCCGCCACCAGGTCCAGCCCTGCCCCACGCACCAGGTCAAGCACTAGACGGGGGGATGATTTGAGCACGTACACAGCCTGGGGATATAACAGTTAAGTAGGAGGAACCATCAGATTTTAGTTCTAGATGGGGTGACTTGAACATGTACACAGCATAGGATATATAAGAGGTAGGTGGAAACAACCATCAGATTTATAATGGTAGTTCCTATTTCAGTTTTAGGTGTAATGACAAGCACAAACACAGCCTGGAGGATGTGGTAAGTGGAGCAGCCATCAGATATACAGTGTTGGTCTCTGTTACATTTCTAGGTGTGATGACTTAAGCACTTACACTGGCTGGAGGATGGAGAGGTAAGGGTGGTACTGTATTCCCAAAGATGGCAACATACAACCATCACATTTACAGTGTAGGTCACTAGTCTGTGCCACCTGGGGGATGTTGTTGGTAAGTGGGACTGACAAGGAAAGCATCCAAACATTCCTCTTGACCATGACATGCAACCAGTGAATTTATAATTCAGGTTCCAATTTCAGTTTGAAGCAAGACTGGACTGAGGTAATGAAACCCTTCCCAAATGTGTCATGACTGGCCCTTCAATTGATCTTCGGACCTCTTGTTTGTAGATGTAATACCAGGTTTTTTTTTTTTTCATGTGACTGATTCTGGTCATGGACTAGACTGAAATATCATGTTAAATACATCTACATCTTTGCATCTATAGCAACCCACACCCAACATTAGTTTCCCATAACACTGCATAAATATTAGATTCTGAGCTAGCTAGATGTCTGTTATGCTTAAGACATTACTTGAGAAAGAATGAGGCACAATCTTATTTTTCATTTATTTTAACATATTTATCATTCAGTACAAACCCCAACATTTAGAGGCATGATATATTACTGAAGACGAAAACAAGAATGGTTACTGTGCTATAATACAAATAATTATAGCTATCGACATATTTGATTTGTTTCTCATTCAGTGGAAATTGTTACTGAGGAATGCCACTGAAATAAAGAAACAAAAGGTATATTAGTCTGTGAAAGAAATAAAGTAAGAGTTAGTTACTGCATATGCTTGAGTCTTAAATTATGGAGTGCAAAGTAGTGCATGTATTATGTAGTAGGTGGGGGCGCCCATCATCCACCCACTTAGTGAAGTGGTACTCTGTTTTTAGGGTAGCTCTACACTGAGTGGCAAGCCAAATGTTTTCCTGTAAACCAGGAAAGCATTTACAACACTGGGTGGTAACCTTATAACCAACCAACACGTGTTCCCTGCGTGACAACAAGTGGGTTGGCGGAGGGTTAGTGCCCTTCACCGGAAAACAACTTAGAAAAATACGAACAAAAACCCTCGGACCAGGACTGGCCAATAGGTGACGACAAAGGACCGAACAAGGGACATGGTATGGATAGCTACATGGAATGTAAGTGATGCAAATGATAAGATGAAAGAAAGAGAGATTGTCCAGATGCTTGAGGGTGCAAAAGTGGATGTATGTAGATTAACTGAAACTAAATGGAAAGGTGAGAGTGTGAGAGAATGGGAGTATGGTTGGGGTATATGTGCGGGAGTAGGTGGGAATGAGAGTGCAAAAGAAGGAATGTGTGTTGTTGTGAGAAACAGTTGGAAGGAGAATATAAGAGTATGGATCAGTTGGCTCAAGGATTGTGTGGGTAAGATTGAAAGTTGGACTACAAATGTGGATGACTGTGTGTGTTTATGCGCCAATGCAAGATCATGCAAGCAGAGTGAGAGAAGAGTTCTGAACAAATGTGGAAGTGTGCATGGAAAAGTTTGAAAGGACTGAGAGAGTGTTTTTGATTGAAGATATGAATGGAAAAGCAGGAAATGTGAAAGTGGATGGAGTAGTTGGCAAGTTTTTTTTTTTTTTTTTTTTTTTTTTAATATGTGTCCGACTCTGGGCATAGGCTTCACAGCCTGCTATCATGGCCCAGCAGTCCTCCTACATACCATGTCACCACTTCGGCGCTAACACCCACCGTCCATATTGAATACATGCCAGGGCTGTCTCATACAGGACTGGTGTATTGGTATTAGCGGGGGTATTTTTACGACATGTCGGCGGGTCTTCTGGTACATCAGTTAAGCCTGATTTGCTGAATTTCAAATCCTTAAATTGTTCCCTGCCCCAGCGAGGATTCGAACCTGGGTCCGTGGGACCGCAGGCCACCTCTCTACCGATTGAGCCACCACCTCCCAAATTGGGGTGTGTCTGCAGAGATGGATGAGACTGGCAGTGCTTTAGTGGACATTTGTGCCGGGAGGGGGTTGGTGATGGCCAATACCCTCTTCATGCACAAAATGATCCACAGGTATACGTGGCAAGTGACGAAAAAGGTTGGTGGTGAACTGAATGAATGGAAGGCAATGATTGATTATGTGTGTGTGGATGACAGGGTGAAGTGTGTAATGGATGCAAGAACATATAAAGGTTGGGGGAGTGAACTTTCTGACCACCCCTTGGTGGTGATCAGAATCAGTGTCCAAGTGAAATGGAGAAGCAGAAGAAGGGAAGGACAGGAGGAAGTAGTTTGTACAAGGAGGGTAGAAAGGTTACAAGAGGATGGAAAAAAGGAAGAATATACGAGGGAAGTGGAGGAGCGACTGGGTAAATATGGATTGAAGCAGATGGGGGACATGGAAGGGGTGTGCATGATAGTCACGGAAGAAATTTGTGCAGCATGTGAGGTGGTGTATGGGGTGAAGAGAAGACGAAAGGGGGTTCAGGGAACAGCATGGTGGAATGAACAGGTGAGAGAGGCCGTGGCACAAAAGAAGAAAGTATATAGTGTGTGGATGAGAAACAGAGGCATGGAAGAAGTTGAAAGACAGAAGAAAGAGTTATATGTAGAAAGGAAGAGAGAGGTAAAAAGATTAGTTAGAGAGAGTAAGAAGAGAGTGGATGAGCAATTTGGGAATTTGAGTGTAACGTGGAGGGAATGTAAGAAAAATGTTCTGGGAAGAGGTAAAGAGAGGTAGACAGGGTGTCAAAGAAGTTAGCTGGGCAGTAAAAGATAAAAATGGTAGATTACCAGTAGAGATGGGGAAAAAAGTGAGCCGATGGAGAGAACACTTTAAGGAATTGTTGGACGTAGAGAATGAAAATAATGCGTGTATAAGTGGCTGGGGAATGGCGGGGAGAAGGAGGGATGTGAAAAGAGAGCAAGAAATCAGTAGGATGGAAATTGTGGAAGCAATGAAGAAACTTAAAATGGGGAAAGCCCCAGGAATTGATGGAGTGTGTGGTGAAATGCTGAAGCATGGGGGAGAGATAGTAGTAGAATGGATGTGGAAGGTGTGCAGATTGGCTTGGGAGGAAGGTAGAGTCTCGGAGGATTGGAAGTCAGGTATAATTATTCCCCCTGTACAAAGGAAAAGGGGAAAAAGAAGTATGTGGTAATCATAGGGGCATTTGTCTTCTTAGTGTAATAGGAAAAGTATATGGTATAATACTTACTGACAGAGTTAGGGAAATAACAGAGGAATTAGTTGGAGAAGAACAGAGAGGTTTTAGGAAGGGAAGAGGTTGTGTAGACCAGATATTCATTCTTAGATCTGTAGTGGAAACGTTTCTAGAGAAGGGAAAGAAGTTGTATGGAGCCTTCAAGGATTTGGAGGAAGCATATGACAGGGTGGATAGACAAGGATTGTGGAAAGTATTAAGAATATATGGAGTAGATGGGAAGTTGCTGAATGCTGTGAAGAGTATGTATCAGGGGGCTAAGGCTGCAATGCGTGTGGATAGTGAACCGAGTGAATTTTTCTATTTGAAGGTTGAACTGAGTGAATTTTTCTATTTGAAGGTTGAACTGAGTGAATTTTTCTATTTGAAGGTTGAATTGAAACAGGGATGTGTCATGTCTTCATGGTTGTTCAATCTGTATATGGATGGGGTTATAAAAGAGATACAAGGTCGGGCAGTGGATGTTGGAGCGGCCCTAATGAGAGAGGGCAGTGTATGGAAACTCCCCGTACTGCTGTTTGCAGATGATACTGTGTTGTTAAGCGAAGACGAAGAGGAGCTGCAAGGCTTGGTGGATGAGTTTGGGAAAGTGTGTAAGAAATGGAATCTAAAGGTGAATGTAGGGAAGAGTAAAGTTATGGTCTTCAAGAGAAGTGGAGTCAGTGAATGTACAGTGAGGTTAGATGAGGAGGAAATGGAAAGTGTGAGTGCATTTACATACTTGGGTAGTGTGATGAGTAAGGATGGAAGTTAAGAGGGTGAAGTGCTTGAAAGGGTACAACAGGGAAGAAAGGTTGCTGGTTCGTTGAAAGCAGTGATAAGAAACAGGGAAGCGTGCATGGAAGTGAAAGAGTTACTACATAACAGTATTGTGATACGAACTCTAATGTATGGAAGTGAAACTTGGACCTTGTTGGAGGGACACAAGTCAAGAGTGAGAGCAGTGGAAATGAGTTATTTGAGAGGAGCATGTGGAGTCACATGGAGAAACTGACTGACAAATGAGGAAGTGAAGGAGTGTTGAGGAGTGGATGTGGATGTGATACGAAGTGTTAGGAGAAACACATTGAGGTGGTTTGGCCATGTGGAGAGGATGGAGAATGAGGAGACTGTATGTGAGTGAGGTGGAGGGGGGAAGAGGGAGGGGGAAGCCAAAGATGAGATGGAGGGATGGAGTGGAGAGGTATATGAGGGAGGGGGGTGTGAGCTGGGAGGAGGGCAGTGAAATGGCGGGGGACAGGGCAACATGGAGGCGATTTGTTTGTGGCCTTAAGGCGTTTGGCAATAAATAGATATATTTATAGAAAACATTTGGTTGTCAGAGTTGAGCAGTCTGCATCCCACATTGGTCAGATATTGACAGAGATTTTATATTCATCGTATGCTGCAGAAATTATCATGAAGTTAGTTAAATTTAATATCCCTTCCTCCTTAACTTTAACTCTTTGATTGCTGGGATTTCTCTCAACTGAGGTATTGGAGAGGGGTGCCTTCATGTGGCAGCATTGATAAAACCAGGTGGTTCAGTTGCCTTGTTGTACAAGCATCCATCAGCTACTTCTTTATCCCCCAAAAGGAAGATGGTGGACAGCAGGAGAAGGGCATCTTAAGCATCCAGGTCACTGGGTTCATGCCTCAGATGAGTCTGGGGCAACAAGAACAACAGCAACCTATCCTGACTGAACAAAATCTTGTGATGTTAGCCAAGATGCACCAGTACCAGACAAAGGGTTATTTGAGATACTGGTGGCTTTTTTAAGCCTTTGACTACACAAGATAGTTTCTGAAGCCACTGACTGTGTGAGGTAGTTTGTGAAACCTTTTATATGTAGAAATTCTCGCAGTTGAGCAACATTCTGATGTTAACCAGGAACCCCCAGTTCCTACTCACCCATTTGGGAGCTTAGGAGGCAGAGCCAAGGCTACTGTAGTCCTGAACATTTAAGACTGGGAGACTAACCTACACCCCTGCAAATTTTTTAAATGACACCAAAGCCTCCAAGATTCAAACTTTAGTGCATTAGCCACAGTCCTCGCTTGAAATCTGTATCACGAGACCAAGTGCTGAAGGGTTAAATGTAGATGGAAATTTACATCTGCAAAGCTGAGGTGAGCAAAAGATACATTTACAAGCAGTGATCAGCTAATACAAATGTTCATACTGGGAAAATGGCTGCTGAATTTAAGGAAGGAAAGATAGTAGCCATGGTAGTTGCAACCCCAGGCTCATTTGAATGTGAACCTAGGTGGACTATAGGCCACAAGTTTTCCCTCCATGGTCTACCACCCTCCTTTTGGGCATAGAGATGGGTTTGAGGGTCGTTTGTGTAACTAGGCAGCTTAGCCACTTGGTCATATTAATGCCACCATGTGATGGTGTCCCTGTCTGGCATAGAAACACAAGATAAGTATGATAAGTACATGAGAAAAAACAAGTGAGGGTTATCTTTAAAACTTTGAATCCAATTGCACACTTCGTGCTGTATTATATTTTTCCGACAGTTTTACTCATTTGAAGAACAGATGTCAGGTTGTGGAAAAGTTGATATGAAATGTTTGTCTTGTTACTCCAAATGATTTGTAAGTACAGGTAGTTAAGAAAATCACCTGGATACTCAAAAAATAAACCAAAGATTCAAGGGATTAAAGGAAGATGGAATTATACCTCTGCAAAGTCGAGGTGAGCAAAAGACACATCATTACAGGCAATGATCTGATCGCCCGGCCGTAGACCTGCATTTCTAGCCACGCCTCCCACTCTCACAGTCTGTACGAAGATTCCAGGCTTCTCAGGTGGACCCTTGCAGATGCTGTGGGTGAGAGAGGGAGAAGGGTTATGGTTCATCCACCACAACCATCTGTCTGTCTGTTAATCTGCCTAACTATCTGTATATCTCCCCCCCCCCACACACACATACACACACCCCACTTGTACAAGTATCCCAGGTCTTTCAAACATGCCCTTGCAGATGCTTTGCTTGAGATAGAGAGATGGGTTTTAGTTCATCATCTGTACTTTTTTCTTTTTTTTTAAGGCTTAAAATTACCATGCATTTCTTGCCATGTCTTTGACAAGTATTGTCTGTGTATGAAGATCCCTGGCTTCTCAGATGGACCCTTGCAGACACTGGAGAAATAATTGTGTTAATGTTTATACTGTAAGTGGCATCAGAGATTTCCTAACAGCTCATCTTTAACAATTCATTCTGCACATCACACATCAGTGTTGACTCATATTATTGGTTTAAACTTTGTTCACGTTAAAGTGGTGTGATTAACATACAAAGAAACTTTTAAGTAGAATATGAAGAGAGCATGTGCAGATTGCCAGGCATGAAATGACTGATCTTGTTGGTGAGTCTTTCGAGTGTATGGAAGAGTTTTGTTATTTGGGAGACATGTTAAGTGTTAAAGGAGGGGTTGGAGGTAGCTCTGTGGCTGAGTGGTTGATAAAAATTCAGGGAGCTGTTGCCTCTCCTGAAACTGAGAGGGCTCTCCTTCCGTGCTAAAGTATCTACGTATGCGGTATGTGTTAGGAGTGTGATGCTGTATGATAGTGAGGTGTGGGCAGTAAAAGAAGAGGATATTTGCAGACAATGAATAGGTGGGAAACAATATAAATGTATATTTCTATCTTCCTTTTTTTTTTTTTTATGTTGTGAGGACGTGCATCCACAAACTGCACAGCACGCAATTATCCAGTGAGCAGATGCATGAACTGCTGACATTAATATTATCTTTTTGACCACAAAGATAAATCCAACCTTTTTCCAATTCTTCATCCTGATACCTAATCAGACGGTACCACGCCCCACGAGTGAGTCTTTGGAGAACCTCCACTGCTAATTCCCTTCTGGCACATGGTGCAACCGCTAACCATAAACTCCACCTCCCTAGACCCCCTCGTGCACCTCAAGTACCGACTCCACTGCATGCAATCTTGCCAGGAACCGCCAAAGGATGAGACCCCACCAAACAACCCATATCAAGTAGGCCAACAAGTCATGGTTACTTGGTTGCCCCTCAACCACAAACTTAAAATCAAATTCATTGGCCCCTTTGAAATTACATGCTTGCCAAATTGTTACCAGGCCATTTTTTATTTTCATGGCAAAGCCAGGGTCTACCACAACAGGCATGTGCGACAGTACAACCCCCTCCCGAACAACCAGACCAAAACAGAGACCAGCAACACAAAAATCCCCTATGTTGCCAAACCCCATTGCCGACCAACCCTGATCCTCACATCTCCCAGCAACTTTTCACCCCATCCCTTCCTACTATCTGTCTCCCTGCCACAAGTGCAGCCACTACCATTGCCCCCAACTCTTTTCAACCACAGCCAACTCAAGTCATCATTTTCGTCTGCTATGCCTTCTGGGTCTCGCAGGACAGGCAACGAAGGAGGATCTAGAAACCACAACACCTGTCCCAGCTGTTAGCCATTTATCCTCACCACAACTCCTTGATCCTTGTCAAGACCCTGCCAAAGAACCCAACTAATGATCTCACTTCTGATATCGCCTCCTCCACATTGCACAATCCCAAGCCAACCACCGTCACCGGCCAGTGACAAGTATTCGACCTCCTGCCACAAGGACGTGGCTTTAAGGACAGCGGGGGTGGTAAATTACCGAGGATTGCAGTTCAGACAGAAAACTATACCACAGTCCCAGTTCCAACCGAGACAAGAAACCACCGCTGGGTAGCTGAAATATGAGTGTCCGCACCAGAAGGACACGAAGTGCCGGTGCACCCAGCATCCGGAAGTCCCTCAAACCTGAAGCCGCCACACCACCACCAATGCAACCCCAGCCACGAGTACCAACGACAGCTGGGGCTCGTCAGCTGAGTGCCTGCTAAAGGAGGCACAACCGAGCTTGCTAGATGTGGCTTGGCAATGCAGGAGCTCCAGTATTCCAGAGTGTTTGTTACATGCAGCACAACTGAGCTTGCCAGAGGTGGCTTGGCAACATAGGAGTTCCAGTACTCCAGTGTTCTTGCTAGGTGTGGCACAACCGAGCTTGCTAGATGTGGCTTGGCAACACAGAAGGAGGTCCAGTTTTCCAGCGTGCTTGCTAGACATGGTGCAACCAAGCTTGCTAGAGGCAGCTTGGCAATGCAGAAGGAGTTCCAGTATTCCAGTGTGCATGCTAGACACAGCCAAGCTTGCTAGAGGTGGCTTGGCAACACAGGAGGAGTTCCGGTGTTTCAGTGTGCTTGCTAGACGTGGCACAACCAAGCTTGCTAGACGTGGCTTGGCAATGCAGAGGGAGTTCCAGACCACACACTCCCTGGAATCCAGCAGGCTTCCTCAACGTGACACTGAAGCTGGAATCACTTCCCCCCCCCCACACATCCCCTCAGACACATAAAGAGCACCCTCCTACCCCTGGAAAAGGAATCCCGGGCTTAGTAATATAAACTTGTCCTGACTATCTCAGGTCCCTTCTAACTTCACTGCTAGACCCACTCTGGGTACAGACCACACTACTCTGCTCCCAGGCTGAGAGAAAGAAAGAAAGCCAAACACTGGGTCTCCACTTTGCCGGAGCCAGAGTCGTAGTCTATCTCCCCCTTGGTCCTTCCTCAAATAATTCACTACACCCCAACACCCCCTACAGATGTAGAAATAAATCCCTGCCCCATCCATTTCCAGGAAGGTCCTCGTGACAGGTGTCAGTGTTATATGGGGGATGTCCCTTCCAGATCTCCCTTCCCATTCCCCTTCTCCCCAGTTGACCATTTCTTGTACTGTATATAAATCTCATGATATTGGATGTAAGGTAGTATATAGAGGCTTTTGCAATAATAAATCTTTTGTCTTACAATCTGGAGTTTCTGTGCCTACCCTTTACTCTCACTGAAGCCTGCTTTGGTGTTCCTTCCTGTTTAGAAGAACCTCACTAGACTGGAAGGAAACCAGCATAACAGTTTTAGCATTCCTTTACCTGCATCCAAGGCCCACTTTGCTGTTGCAGGATATGTACACTCTTGCATAGCTGTCGTTCGGCGGGTGATTATCATTCTCATGCGACGGGCAGGCCTGCATAGCTGATGGATAGGAGTCAAGGTGGTCGGATAGTTCACCATCGTCATCTACAACTAGCCACGTTAGGGGATCACCACGGCTTCTGAAATAAAAGGTGGGTGGGTGGGTGATTTTTCTGTTCATTCTCTGTCTGTCTGTCTGTCTGTCTGTCTGTCTGTCTGTCTGTCTCTCTCTCTCTCTCTCTCTCTCTCTCTCTCTCTCTCTCTCTTCTAATGTAAAGCCCAGTATTTTTTTTTTGTTTCTTTTTCCCTACTTAACCACTCAATACAAGTGCAAACACTCTAGGGAATGTCGTCACTGAAGGCTAAGCAGGAATGAGTAGCCTGTGTCGATTCTCGTAGCCCACTTGCCTATATTCAAACATGGTGGACATAGGCCTTTAGTGGAAAATTAATCCTTTTTTTTTGTGTGTGTTTGACTCAGGATATAGGCTCAAACCACATTTCCTGAGGCCCTCCTACAGACCATACACCGCAGAGCTTGTTAACACTTCAGCGCTAACGCCCACTGTCCATATCGAATACATGTTAGGACTTTCTCCAAACAGGACTGGTGTATGGGTATTAGTAGGGGTGTTTTTACATGTCGCCTAGTGTATGGTAGGTCAGTAAAGTGTATCTTAAAGAAATTCATTTTCATTTCAGTTAAACTGTTCCCCACCTCAGTCGGGACTCGAACCCTCTTGCACTGGGACAGAAGACCATTTCTCTATCGACTCAGCCACTGCTTCGCTTTCCTTTTATCTTTGCAACTTTCAGATGAATTTGTCCAGCTTTCGGAAGCCTCTTATTGTTCTTGGTTAAACGAAAGCTTTTACTAACCTCTTCAGCTCGAAAAGTCTCTCCAAAGCTGAGTAAAGCTGTCTGGGGACAACAGTAATAATAATGATACTAAAAGTCATGGGAATCAGTGGGTTATTTTTCATTTTCCTGTCTGCAGTTCAAAGCATTCTAGCGTGCTCCACATAGCAAACCTTCTGGAAAGATCATTTACATTATGACTTCATGGTATTTTGGGTGGCATTGGGGGCTTTATTGCACGTCTTCCTTGGTGACATAATTTGCATTGTACAGTCAGCATCAATAATCTTGTCGCCTCTCTTGTCCCTCAGTTTACGGACTTGGTATTGTGTATCTGCAACAATCGACAACTATAACATTGATTCAAAGCCCAATGAAGTCACCAGTGTCAGTTGTTGCTGATTCACCACACTGATTTTCAAAGTGCATGAGGAAAAGCAGCAGGGGTGACAGGACTTTTGATGCTGACTGTACAGTGGATAAAAAAATATCAGTGCACATTCCGCGTAAAACAGTGTACCACCTCAAATGCTGATTATTACTGGAACTTTCCCGATGATTCCACACCACGTTTGTAACACCGTTTCCATGGGGATACTCCACTGTATGCTTGTGACATTTTCTAGTCAGTATTGTTATCGCGAAAATGTTTAGGCAATAAAATACTAATCTCCTTGTTATTCCCGAGCTGTAATTATTTTGAGTAACACTGGAGTCCTCTCTCTCTCTCTCTCTCTCTCATCCATTGTACAGTACGTCTTAATATTCCGTTATGTTAATTATAATTTTGATACCGTATTAGTTTGCATTACTCACATACAAGAGGATATGATGGGACAGTGGGAAAAATAAGTCTCTAACGGAGATGTGTTGCGAACTCTCTTAACTACGAAGTGCTGGATCTGTTGTGGAAAATTGGATTCGTTGTAAATTCTCAGCTCTTGTCAAATTTGCAAGGTATTCTGTATTCTGGTTGAGAGGGAGAGAAGCGAGGGGGGGTCACTGCATCTATGAACGAGAGAGAGATAGGGGTTGGGGGGGGGGAACATGATTATATAAACATGTGGAGGCTTTGACATCTTGGCACCCCAGTCCCATCACAGCTTATCTCTGACCTGATAACGGCTATCGATGGCATGTCGGTGGTGGTGGTAAGACTTGCCCTGATATTAACAGCTTAGCATTTTTTCAATAGTAGCCATTGCATGTATTTGGCTTAAATTAAAAAAAAAAAGAAAAAAAGAAAAAGAAAAGCTCATGGTGTGATTTAGGAAGGACAATTTTCTTTTATACATGAAGGATAAGGAATGTATTGTGCAGATTTTTTATAGGAAGGACAAGGAAGTTAGAGCGCATACATTTCCTTAGATAAGACATGGAAGGTAGAGTCCAGATTTTTTTAAAATAGGAAGGACAAGGAATTAGAGTGCATTTTTTTCCCCTTTTTAGGAAAGAATGAAATTTGAGTACAGAAACTTCCTGTATATGTCTCATCATAGAAACGAACAGGGCAGTACTCCCAAGGTGGATGGAAAGCAGATGACAGGGAGAGCTGGAGCTCCCGTTTCATCAGCCCTTGGGACTAGTTCCCAACCATCCACCTTTGCTGAACTTTTTCAGTGTTTCAGTTACAAGGAGAGTAGGCCAACATGGTCTCCAGTACAAGTTTCTCTAACTGTCAACACCAAACTACATGCACAGTACACACTACACTACCTTTTCAAAATTTTTAAAAAATGGCGAACTATAACAGTGCCTCGGAGTCCCTGGGGAGGGGGGGGGGACATAAATGCCCCCACCATCCGTCCCTCTCCCGGTGATGACTCATGCCTGGAACCACTGTCTGACTAACTCTTTCTTCATTTCTGCAACATTCACGGCCTTTCTTCTAACTTTCTTTCTGTGGAACACCACCTCTCCTCCTCTAAACCTCACCTTCTTTTCTTAACAGAGACTCAGCTGTCTGAGGCAACTGACAGCAAACCCTTTTCTGTATCCTCATACTTTCTCTATACTCATTTCAAAGCCAAAGGTGGCTGCTGCGTATATGTACGCAATGACCTTTCTTGCTCTCGTGTTCCTGAACTTGATCCTTCTGAATTCTCTACTCTCTGACTTCGGCTTTCCTGTCATTCTCTGACTAAATATATCTGTGCTGTTTACTTATCTCCCAATTCCACTGACTATCAAAAATTCTTTGACTATCTTACTTCTACGATGGAACACATTCTATCCATTTCTCCTTTCTCTGAAATCTCCATTCTAGGAGATTTCAATGTTCACCACCACCTTTGGCTCTCCTCTCGCTTCACTGATCCACCTGGTGAACAAGCCTACACCTTTACTATGCTTAATGACCTAGAGCAGCTTGTAGAGCACCCTACCCGTATCCCTGACCGCCTTGGAGAGAGTTCCAACATACTTGACCTTTTCCTAACAACTAATCCTTCTGCTTACACTGTTCATCTTTTCTCTCTGTTGGGCTCCTCCGATCATAATCTTATTACCTTAACATGTCCAATCGCTCCAGTACGGCCTGTGGACCCTCCAAAGAAACGCCGCCTGTGGCACTTTGGAGCTGCCGATTGGGAGGCCCTCAGGCAGTACTTCTTTGATTTTCCATGGAATGATTACTGCTTCCTTGGCTGGGAACCATCTGAGTGTGCCTTGCGCGTTACGGAGGTTATTCTCTCAGGCATATAAGCATACATTCCTTTCTCATATCCTCTGACTAATGCAAGAAAGCCTTGGTTTAATCATGCTTGTTCAAATGCTGTCCGCAACAAGGAGAGGGCCTATAAGAGGTACCGGAGCCAACCCACCCCTGAATCACACCTTTTATATATTTCTGCCCGGAATCACGCTAAGTCTGTTCTTCGCTCTGCTAAAAACAATTTCATCAGTGCTAAATGTTCTCAACTCTCCAACTCGAATTCTTCTCGCTCCTTCTGGCACCTTGACAAAAACCTTTCTAACAATTTTACCTCATCATCCTTCCCTCCTCTTTTCTACTCTGTTGGCTCTGTAGCTATTTCTTCTACTGATAAAGCAGATCTCTTCGCTCAGACTTTCTCCTCCAATTCCACCTTAGACGATTCCGGTGCTATTCCTCCATCACTTCCCCCCTCTGACTTCCTCTTGACTGGCATTAAAATTTCTTCAGCTAATGTGTTTTCTGCCATCACTGGCCTCAATACTAAAAAGGCATATGGTCCTGATGGAGTCCCTCCTCTTGTCCTCAAAAACTGTGTTTCTGCGCTTACACCCTGCCTAGGTAAACTCTTTCGCCTTTGTCTGTCAACTTGTACCTTTCCTTCTTGCTGGAAGTCTGCTCTCATTCAGCCAGTACCTAAGAAGGGTGACCATTCCCAACCATCTAACTATCATCCAATTGCTTTAACATCCTGTGCCTCAAAAGTTTTCGAGTCAATTCTTAACAGAAAAATTTTAAAGCATCTTTCCTGTCACAACCTTCTTTCTGATCATCAGTATGGGTTCCGTCAGGGACACTCCACTGGCAATCTTCTCACCTACCTTTCAGACTCTTGGTCATCCTCCTTTCGGGACTTTGGTGAAAGCTTTGTCATTGCACTTGACATCTCAAAGGCTTTCGATCGAGTCTGGCATAAATCTTTAATTTCCAAACTGCCCTCATACGGTTTCTATCCTTCTATCTGTGCCTTCATCTCTAGCTTCCTTTCTGGTCGTTCTATAGCCGCTGTTGTAGACGGCCATCGTTCCTCTCCTAGACCTATCAACAGTGGTGTTCCTCAGGGCTCTGTCCTATCACCTACTCTCTTTCTTTTATTCATCAATGACCTTCTAAGCTGTACATCTAACCCTATCCACTCATATGCTGATGATTCCACCCTTCACCTTTCTATTCGGTTCCTGCAATGTCCATCTCAGCAGTTACTTCAACAAAAAAGGGATGAGGCTATGGCACACCTAATGTCTGACTTGGCTCGTATCTCTGATTGGGATAAAAATAATCTTATTTTTAATGCATCAAAACCTCAGTTCATACACTTATCAACCCGGCAAAATCTTCCTCAGGATTACCCACTAATGTTTAATAATGAACAGTTATGTCCTGCATCATCCTTGAACATGCTTGGGGTTTCATTCTCTCGGGATTTGTCTTGGAAAGAACATATTACATCTCGTGAAATCTGCTTCCAAGAGATTAGGTGTGCTAAGCCGATTCCGAACTTTCTTTACCCCTGCACAGTTGTTGACTTTGTACACGGGTTTTATTCGCCCGTGTATGGAGTACAACTCTCATGTGTGGGGAGGCTCCCCACATGCAGCTCTTCTCAATAGGGTGGAGTCAAAGGCTTTTCGTCTCATTAACTCCTCCTCTTACTGATTCCCTTCAACCTTTGCCTCTTCGCCGCACTGTTGCATCTTTATCTCTCTTCTATCGCTACTTCAATGGCCACTGTTCCTCTGAACTGTCTGCTTGCATCCCTCTACCTCTACGACGGGCACGTAGTACCCGTCTAGCAACAAACTCTCATCCCTTTTCTGTCCAACTCTCTAATGCAAGAGATAACCGTTACTCCCAGTCCTTCATTTATGCAAGTGGTCAACTCTGGAACTGTCTTCCTCTGTCTGTATTTCCTACTTCCTATGATCTCCAGTCTTTCAAACGCAGTGTGTCCAGGCATCTCGAATTGAACGGATCTTGAATTTGGCTCTCTTTTGTATTGTTTCTGCTTTTTCTTGGAAGGAACAGTATGCAGGCCTGTGGCCTTAGGTTCCTTCTTCCTTGCATAAAAAAATAAATAAATAAATAAATATCCTCACCTGCACTGCTAAATATCCACACTTGCACAGCTAAATAAATATACACGCCTGCACAGCTAAATATCCACACCTCCACAGCTAAATATCCACACCTGCACAGCTAAACATTCACTCCTGCACTGGTAAATATCAACATCTGCACAGGTAAATAAATATACACACCTGCACTGCTAAATATATCCACACCTGCACAGCTAAATATCCACACCAGCACAGCTAAATATTCACACCTCCACTGCTAAATATCCACACTTACACAGCTAAATATCCACACCTACACAGCTAAATATACACACCTGCAGAGCTAAATGTATATCCACACCTGCACAGCTAAATATATATACACCTGCACAGGTAAATACACACACCTGCACCACTAAATATCCACACCTGCACAGCTAAACCCACACGCTATCACCTTTCTCAGGCTTCGGTGACTCATTGGCTGAATTAAATCGCTTGGCATGAACTGAAACAGAGCCTTAAGTACAGTAAGAGTTTCAGCCTTGTGAATATTAATGCCAACAGTGCTACTTAAGGCTCCTATGACCTGCCCATTCCTCCACAGTATCCCCAGTCTCCCTTCCTTTTCTCCCTCTCTACCTTACTCGCTGACACTTTTCTAGTCAAACACTTACTGTCCATTCTCTTCACATTACAGAGAGAGAGAGAGAGAGAGAGAGAGAGAGAGAGAGAGAGAGAGAGAGA
>JAGKTI010017723.1:2114-18292 GCA_018397915.1 Birgus latro
GTGGCTTGCAACGCGACGCAACCCAGTCTGAGCTGTGGCTCGCAACACGAGACTGCCCAGCCTGAGCTGTGGCTCGCAACGCAACGCTATCTAGCCTGAGCTGTGGCTCACAGTCCACGGGTTAACTTGGCAGACAGCAGATTGGCTGTACACAATAAGCATCATGAAAAGACAAATGGAAGCTGTGACTGAGTGGTATAACATATAGAGTTGACTGGAGCTAGAAATATTGAAATTTTGAGTGAAGAATAAAGAAATGTATTGCCCATTTCAGTGTGCATCGGTTGATAGTGTGCCTTGTTTTGTGCTCTCTCCTTTTCCTGTGTCTAGATCCCCTCCATCGTTTGATATACAGTGATCTTGAATCTTTCCTCCATCTTCCTGTCATCCTGTGCAGTCAGCACCAAGTCATTAACATACAAGTTCTCCCATGGGAGTTCATTTCTGAAGTTGCTTGAGAGAGCTTCAGGCACCATAACAAACAATAAGGGGCTCAAGACTGACCCTTGACGTATGCCAGCATTCATGGAAAACTCATCACTCATATCTGCATTCACTCTCACCTGGGTCTGAGCACCCACATACATAAACATAACCACTCTAACCAAACCACTGCTTGGTCTCATGCTTTCTCATTGCCCACTTCATATCCCCAGGGACTCTACCAGAGGTATCTCTGAATCAGCAGAAACAAAGTACAGCTCTTTTTTTCTTTCCTATATATTTCCCAAAGCTGGTGGACATTGAATATGGCATCAGTGGTCCCTTTGCCTGGCACAAACCCAAACCGCATCTCATCTTTATTCACTGTTTCCCCTATCATACCTAGGACCCTCACAGTTACCTTCATTATCTAGGCCAAAAGTTTTTGCCTCCATAATATCCTCTCTCCAGGTCATCACCCTTCCCCTTAAACACATTTACAATCACACTCTTCAGCCATTCGTTTGGGACAACACATATACAGCCAGATTTATCAGATCAGTAACTAAACCCACTCCTGTATCTCCTGAGGCCATCAGCATTTCAGCGGTCAGCTCAGACACATCCACCGCCTTCCCTAATTGCATTCTGCCTGTTGCCCTGCTCATAGTAGTGGCATCAAAGGCCAAGGGCCAGATACTGGATCCACTGACTCAAAAGCTTCCCCATTCCAGTCAGACTGTTCAGTCAACAGCTGGTTATAATGCACTTTCCAGTTGTCTCTATTATCACCACTACCTTTCCTTCAGCATTCTTCACACACTGCTCACCTGTGATATCCCTGTTTTCCCCTTTCATCTGATTTTCCACCTTAAATACCACATTCTTCCTTTCAGCAGTATTTAAGTTATCCAGTAAGTTTTTGAGACTCAGAGGTTGCCTTATATACCTCCTTTTTATCCCTGTGCTTTGCATCTAAGGATTCTTCTCTATTACCACCTATTTTTCATTCCTGGAAAAGTCTTTTTTCTTATCTGTGGCTTCTGCACCCTTATCCCATCATGTCACCTTATGTTGTGAGGGGTCTCCTTGTCCATCCACACACTGAATGAATAACCCTCAAGAGATTGTTATTGAGGGCTGTTTATTGCTCATTAGCACCTCTGTCAACAGCTCCCTGTTCAGCCACCACTCTACTTGTCATGCTATAGCAGGCATCCCATATTCCTTGTTTTATTAACTTCCATATTTTCCTCCTGGGTGCATAGGTCCTCCTCTTCACCACCGACTTCTTCAGCACTGTCACATATCAGTAATTTGTGTTTCTGCATACGCACCTTGCTCCCTTTAACATCTTTCACCAGCTTTCTGTCAGTCCTCTTGACCAGGAGATAGTAATTTTGGCTACTGTTAACCCCAAAGTCATATGTAATCAGCCTACTCTCTCTTTTCCTAAAATGCATGTTGCATGCAATCATGTCCATTGTCCCCCCAAATTTGAGTGTCCTTCCCCTTCCGCATTTATCGTATCATGTGCGTATCCCCCATATACCCCTTCATATTTTTGAATTGTTTCACCCACATGGCCATTTAAATCCCCACCCAAAACTACCATCTCATCATCCCTCATACCACCAACCATATGTATCAAGTCATCCCAGAGTCTATCTTTTTCTTCATTACCCAAACCAACTTTAGGAGCATATTCCGATATAACTAAAGTCATGAGTTTACCAAATTATTTTCACCTCTATAATCTTTTCATTTACTCTCAGTACATTCATGACACATTCCAGCCATTTCTCCTCAGCCAGCACACCCACACCACCATATCTAACTTCACTTACTAGACAAAATAGCATATACCTACAGTCCTTCCCAGCAATCATCCTAACTAACCCTCCCCTGAACTTGACTTCCTGATGGCACCAGACATTCACCTGCCTCCTACTCAGAGTCTCTACCACATCCCTCACTTTACCCTTCAGACTACTCACATTCCTTGATGCCATTCTGAACCCTGTAGGTGATTTAATTACCTCAGGCTTTGAATGTTTTTGCTCTCCATTTTTGTCCTAAGTTGGGTAGATGAAGGCGGAGATGGACCTCAGATCCTGTCTACCTGCACAGTCCCAAGTCCAGGCATGGTACCAGGGACCCATAGCCCATTAGTCATGGTCAGTAGCTCTGGCAGTGGCCTTGGATCACCCTGCCAAGCCAGCTACAGGAACCCCCTCCAAGCTAGCCTGGCATAATGACTACCCCGCCATTATAACCTTAGTGATTTGGCAGCCTCCTGGGGTGCTGCTTCAAGGCTCAGACCTCTCTCTATTGGACAGAAATAGCAGCCTGGTAACTGCAATGTCCAGTACCCTTTGGCACAGATCCGAGCCCCATCCCATCCCAATCCCAAAACTGAGCTGGCGGAGCCCGCACCATCCCACCCTTCAAGTCCAACACTTGGAAGCAGGGTCACGTTTTTTGGCCACATGCCCTTGCTGGTTCTAGTGCCTGTGATGTGGTGGGGTATGCTGTGTGCTATGTAAAGCACCTGTAGAGTAGTACATAAGTTTGTCAGAGAAAAGTGTTTGGGAGGCTATGCTGGCTTACTGTCCATGTTAGTGTCACACTGGAAAGGGTCAGCAAAGAGGGATGGTTAGGGTATCCTGATGGCTAGTGAAACGAGCTTCAGCTCTTCCTGTCACCAGCATTCCATCCTTCTAAGGAGTACTGCCCTGATCAACTGGTGCTACATCCTACCCCCTGTGTTACTTTATTCGTATTACCTACAAATGAGTTTGTTACTTAGAAATGACTTCTTGCATTGAAGGGGTTTTCTGGGCTATATCTAACCCCATCACTTCTAAAGATCTCTCCTTAAGGTTAATAAAATTGTCTGAAGATGGCAAGTATAATTTATAAAGACACCCATGGCCTGAAGATGTTAAGAGGTACAGCAGTTTTGGCTAGACTTGGGCCTTCTTTGCACACATTGTTTTCAGTATAAGATAAGGACATGTTAAACTGTATCACAGTTTTTTTATTTTGTAAATGGTGTTTTAAATTAGAGGATACTTGTTAATCAGTATTATAAATCTGTGTGGAAATTTAATTGGCAATATTTTTGTAATTGCTTGTGAATTTTGTCCAAAACAGAATGCATCCTCAGGCTGAAAAGATTTGGAATTCAGTATTTTTTTGATGACTTGGGCCCTCCTCATATTTCATCTTTCAGGTTGGTGTGTTGCTGCGAAATATAATGCGAGGGAAAGAAAACGTCCCAGAACTCTTTGGTGTCACACCTCTCAAGATGTTGATTGAGATGGGTTGTGAGAAGATGAAGAGGGACTACATTAATATTTTTCAAAGTAAGTGTTCTCATAGCTCATGTGTGTGTACCTAGTTTCCCTAGTTTTAGTATACAGGATTTGAGCTAAGCTCATGTTGTCCTGTTTCTGTATGTTAAATTATCCAGTCTTACATGGTTGCTCTTTGCTTTCGCTGCTGCCTCTTCCTGATTGTTTCAGGTGTCTATACTTCTTTTTGGGAAACCTATACTTTTTTTTGTTATTTAAGCATCTACTCTTCTTCAGTTTATATTCATGTCCTGTTGTCTTTCCATTATAATTTACAAACAGATCTTCTCCACCCACCTTTTCTAGTTTTCTAACACCTTTAAACATCAGAATCAAATCTTCTCTCTCACTTATTTCACCAAGCGTTGGTACCTTCGGCCCCTTCAGTCTCTCTTCATAAGACAGTTCTCTCAAACATGGTAGCATACTAGTTGTCATCCTCTGTTATTTGAGCATCTACTCTTCTTCAGTTTATATTCATGTCCTCTTGTCTTTCCATCATCATCTACAAACAGATCTTCTCTGCCCATCTTTTCTAGTTTACTAACACCTTTAAACATCAAAATCAAATCTCCTCTCTCTCTTTTTTCACTGAGTGTTCGTAACTTCAGCCCCTTTAGTCTCTCCTCATAAGACATTTTTTATCTTCATCATTATCATCATCATCATCATCATCATCATCATCATCATCATCATCATTCGAACCTCCTCTCCCACCCTAGGGCAGGGTGAGGAGTAGCAATGTCCAGACAGCCAAAGTTTGTCCAGTTCAGTAGGCCACGCTTACATTTACTCATCATTCAAGCCCTCGAAATTCTGGCTGCACCTGATAGGCAAAAAAAAATTTCACCACAGTCTGTAGCTTCACTTATACTTATCAGATAGAGCTAATCTGAATGTTGTCATGTTAGAAAGGGGTCCCAAATCCCTGGTCATGCACATCACACAAAATTCATCCAGCCAGCTCAGTCTCTTGTCAGTCCCTTAGCCTCACCAGCTTCCATACATATCTTCCTCACACACTCATCCACCATATCCCTCCACCTCCTCCTTGGCCTACCTCGCCTCCTTCTCCCTTCAGATTCGCTCAGATAAACCTTTTTCACCATTCTATTGTCATCCATTTTCTTCACATATTCATACCATCTCAGTACACTCTCTTTGATTCTGGTGTCCATAGACTGTCACTCTACATCTTTCATGATTCACATTATTTCGTATCCTCTCCACTCTCTGTTCTCCACATACATTCCTCAGCAGTCTTATCTCCATTGATCTCACTCTTGATTTTTCATTTTCATGCCACACCATAGTCTCACATGCTCTCACATCCGTATGTTAAAGTTGGCCTCACACAGCTGCAGCACTCAAGCCTCTGCTTCTTATCAAGGCCTTCATAGCACCAGGTACTTCCCTCCCTTGTGTCACTCTACTTAACATTTCTTTTGCACATTTTCCTCTCGTGTCTATCACTGTACCCAGGTATTTGAACTCTTTCACCATTTCCAGTCTCCATTCACTGTAGCATCACACTTGGAGTCACCTTCTCTCTCAGTAACCATCACTTTTCTACATTTACTTTCAAGGCATGACGCTTACAGATATTTACAAAACTCTGCACTAGTCTATCAAGCTTTTGTCTGGTATTTGCAAGTAGCACTGCATCATCAACATCCAACAAATTTGAGAAATTCCATCCATTACGATTCATTACCAATGCCATCCCTCTCTCCATTACTCGTGTTTTTACCTCTCTCACCCCATCCATATACAGTGCACCTCCACACAATGTGAACTCACATGGTGCGAATCACCTACAATGTGTGGCCAACCCAGAAAATGCTTTTTTTTATTGAATGCGAAATCTGCGAATCGGCTGTATGATTCCAAGGCAGAAATAGACTTCCCACCATTACTACGAGTGTCGGGCTGGACAATGCGAGTCAGTTACACGAAGGTCAGGTGGCTGGCAACGAGCCAGATTCAAAATGGTGGGTGTCTGGTAACGAGCCAAATTCAAAATGGTGGGTGGCTGGCCAGCTATCTGCATGATATCTGTCAACTTTCCTGAGTAAACAGACACTTCTCCTCCACATAGCTGTGAGAACACATGTTGTATCTCGCATCCTGTGGTCCGTTTTAGCATAATAGCAGTACCCACCTGTTCATCATGATCTCAGCTGTCGACTTTGAAGGCTTTATGGCACATCCAGGAGACCTCAGCAATGACAGTGAAAGTGACAACGGGGCGCCCTGTCCTGCGGGGCAAGAGTAGATGCCTCGAGCCTCAGATACCCACCCTCCTCCCTTCATAACAAGCCCAGAAGTCACTTAAATAAAGGTGCATGGTGTTCTGTTTGTTGTTTTATTTGTTGGTCCAACTGGAAGTAGAATTAGACAAAGTTTTAGCAGGGTAGAGTAGGCTGGAAGGGGACCTGAAGACCGTGGGTGGGCTGTTCACCACACATAATTTTTCCCTAAGTTCTTTGGTTCACACAATGCAAAATCATAGAATGCGAGGGTTTCTGCCTCCTATAAACTCTCATTCTTTGAGGGTGCACTGTACATACTGAACAGCCATGGAGACATCACACAACCTCGTCGCATGCCCACATTGATTGTGAACCATTCACTTAGATTCCCATTTACCCTTACACATGCCTCACGACCATCGTAAAAACTCGTGATGGCACCTAGCAGCTTACCATCTACACTGTACATGTGCAAAATCTTCCACAGTCCTTCTCTATATACTTTGTTGTATGCTTTTTTCAGATCCACAAATGCCATAAATGCCTTATAGTCCTTCTCACAAGTCTTCACCATCTGTCTTACTGAAAATATTTGATCCATACATCTTTTGCCACTCCTAAAGCCACCCTGTTTATCATTTTCTAGGACTTGTGATATCTCTCATACCCTCTCTATAATAATTCTTCCATATCATTCCCTACAACACTCAGTAGACTTATGCCACGATAATTCTTGCACTCACTTCGCTCACCTTTATTATTGTACAGGGGTACAATCACTGCTTTTTTCCATTCTGCTGGCACAGTTTCACTCATCCATGCCTTTTCATGTATCTTCACCAAGCACTTCATTCTGCTCTCTCCATTACACTTAATCATCTCTGCATACATCTCATCAACTCCAGCTGCTTTCTCATCTCTCAGCTGCTTCACACCATTCTTCACCTTCAGTTGTCACATTTCCTGGTTCTGCATTCCTTCTCTGTACACCCCCAAAACCAATCATGTTAACAGTTGCTTTGCTATCTCCATTCCCATCCATCAGACTTTCAAGATATTCTTTCCATCTTGTCCTTACTTCACCCCCTTGGGTTAATATTCTGCCACTTACATCCTTCACACTTTCACATTTCTGTCCACCATGACTTCTACATTTCTGCACCTCTTTCCAGAATAACTTCTTATTTTCAACGTAATTCACATTCATTTTTCTTCCTGGATCATCATTTACTTTCTTCTTTTTCCTCTTCACTAGTCTCTTTACATGTGTCTTGCCCTCAATATATTCAGTTCTTATTACAACTGAACCTGTGTCTTGTATCCACACTAGCCTCGTCATCCTCTTTTTCTCCACATCTCTCTTAACTTCTTCATCCCATTGTTTCGTACATTTCTTCTTTGTTTGTTATTCTTGCCGCATCACATGCTGCTTTAGCATTCCTAACTAAGCAGTCTCTATATACATTGGACAAGCTGTCCAGATCCATTTCCTTCTAATTCACTGATTCTAATTCCTCCCCTACTTTGGCCCTGTATTCATCTGCCATTTCTTTGATCCTCAGCTTGTCGGCTTTCAGTCTCTCTCCCTGCCTTCTCCTCTCTCTCTTGGTCCACCTCACTCCTCTCAGGTTAATCTTACATACCACATTCACGTGATATGACAAACCTCCACATCGTCCTCTCACTGCCCCCGTATCAGCAATGCTTCTCAGCATCGTTTTCTCTACGAGCACATAGTCAATCAGCCTCCTTTCAACACGATCTCCATTCCCTCTATTGCATGTATATTTATGTGCATCTTTTTGTGTGAAATAAGAATTACAAATGCACAACCTCCTTTCCTGACACATGTCCTTCAATCACTTCCCATTATCATTCTCTTCTGGTACTCCATTGTTACCCATTATATCATTCACAGGACCAGTGCCTACTCTTCTATTCATGTCACCCATTACAAACACTGTATAACTCCTGGGTACACATCTTATAACTTCATCCAGCACATCCCAAAGCCATTCTTTCTCTGTCTCACTCCTGTCATTACACCTGCCACTTTCATCTTCTCAAACTTGAACTTGACTTACATCTTGAGCTGCCACATTTATAGTCTCTCATTCCACTCGGTCACACTTCATTCATCAGCAAAGCAACTCCTTCCACTCATCTTCCTCGCCCATTCATGTCCGACCTTACACAATTTAAAGACAGTTCTCTCAAACTTGGTAGCATCCTAGTTACCATCCTCTGTATCTTTTCCAATTTTCTTACATGGATCTTCAAATGTGGTGACCATAACACTGCTGCTCATTGTCATTTTTGTCTTATCATGGACACAATTATCTCTCAACATTTCTTCATCTAGATAGCTGAAAGCCACTCTCACATTGGCCATCAGTCTATATGTCCCTCCAGTGATCTTAATTACATGCTTCTTTGGTGATAGATAATCCTGTATGATCACTCTTAGATCTTTCTCTTTCCATGCTTTGCTGATCCCTTCTCTTCCCATTTTATACTCAAAACTAGGTCTTTTGCCTCTTATTCCCATTTCTAGGATACAGCATTTTCTTGCATTAAACTCCATTTTCCAGTCTGGCTCGAACTGTACAACGTAAATAATTTTGTGTCTCTTCACAGCTGTCAACATTCTTGATTCGCTTCATAATTTTTGCATCATCTGCAAACATATTTATGCAACTGCTTAAACCCCCCAGGTTCTTGGGCCCCGTGAGGGGCCAGGGGGGGAGGGGTGCGGTGGTTTGGTCCCCATGCTGTCCTCCTCTTCTCTTCGACAGCCTCTGGGGAGTAGACCCACGGCGAAGATGCCACAAACCCACAACATCCACTACACTACATGGCAGCACATCCACACACACCAAGAAACATCAAAACAACACCCAGCACACGTTATCATACACAAATACTGTCATCTCTTCCCCCCTGCCATCCTCAGACCAGCTTCCAGAAGCATATTCACAATCAGATCACTCGCCATTCCATTCAGTCACTTAAAGACAACACACAGCTGCATGCACGGCCTCCTGATATCCATCCTTCTGAATCCTATCTCCCTCGTGAGGACCTGGTCCACCTGGCCAGGCTGAGATCTGGGCATCATCCAGCCCTCTTAAGTTATCAGAAGAGGCTGAATGACTCCATTGTTGATGCCTGCCCAGGATGTAACACAGCACCCCATACAATTAAGCACATTATGGAAGACTGCATTGGACACAATCACCTACACCAACAACACAACATACACTCCTTGAGAGCTCTGTGGGAAAGCCCAGTCTCAGCCATGGCCTTCCTTAGGGACTTGGGGCTGCTCGGCCAGACTGCCTAGGGAACAACTACTACTACTACTACTACTGTTGCTTAAACCTTTAGCATGGAGGGATAGAGTGGAGAGGTATGTGAGAGAGGGGTGTGTGAGTTGGGAGCGGGGTAGTGAAATGGCGGGGGACAGAGCGACATGGAGGCGATTTGTTTGTGGCCACCCCGTGCGGGATTAAGGCGTCTGGCAGTAGATAGATAGATAGATGTAAATCTGCTTTAAACACACAGTATATAGGCTGTGTATGTATCTAGGCCTATAATTACTGAAATTTCCAAATTAAGATTTTTTGGTATATTTCCAGAATTACACCTAACTTACCTTTAAGCTGAACATTTTCATTTTTTAATTTTTAATAATGTGATTAATTTGAATCTGTTATTCATTTCTGTCAGAAATTACTTTTTTTATTCCAAACCAAGCTAACCCAGCCAACCTAACCTAACCTAACGTAACTTATGACCTAACTTGAAGATTAAGAAGAGAGGATAACTGCAATAGGCCAATAGGCCCATGCTAGACAGCTCGCACAAGAGTGACTAATTTACCCTTCCTGCAATAGCCCATGCAGGCCCATGCTAGGCAGTTCTCACAGGAGTGTGACTACAAGAATGACAAATTTTGTATGCAACCCATACCTGTCAGATGCTTATCTAGCCTATGCTTGAAACACTCTAAATAGGGGACAGCAACTAGGGTACATCACTGGGAAACCTATTCCATTCATCAACTACTCGATTCCCAGTCAGTGTATGTGATTCCCCCCTTGGCCCCACGTCAATAATTTACTGATTACCAAGACAGTTTGCAAGTACCATATGTAAATTTTAGCTGTTTTCATTGCACATATACAATATGACATGTCTGTTTACCTTGAAGGATGCCCTGGTGAACTTTGATGGAGTGTTTACCAAATAGTGATAGAGATCGCCATATCTGAGATCTAGTTTCGGTCCCCAGTCCTTGAAACTGGTGAATTTCTTCTTAGATATAGTGTAAGGATCTAGCTGCAAACAATTTATCTTGTTCCTGTACAGATCTTGGTGGTGTTGATTCAGATTTCTGCATATATCTGGGAGTTTCAGCTCTGACAACCTTGTCTGGACAGCCACTGATGCGAGGAGTTTGCCATCCAATATGGAGTCATAAACAAAATCACATGATTTCTGTGACATCACTGGAAAAGGCCTATTGTTTTGCTGTTACTCTTTCATTTTCTAGTGGTACGTGGGGATGCTGACCATCCACTCACTCAGTGTAGTGCTGCTTTCATGTGCCTGCCCTTTCCCCTCTTCCTTCTTTTTTTCCTTCCTTCCTTTCTCCCCTCTCTTTCCTCCCTTCTTTTCTCTTCCTTCACTCTGCGAGTGACTACACTGAGTGACAAGGTAAATGGTTTCCTGTACACCAGGAAACCATTTACTGTGCTGAGTGGTAACCGTATAACCAGATTATGGCACCTGGTAGTTTAGTGGGCAAGTAAGGCACTCCAATCAGATTGAGCCTGTGCAGTCTTATTTCCAAGGGGTGGTTGGAGTTTATTGCTTACATAATGACACTCGGGGATGAATGAGGCTGGTCATTCTCATCTTAAATGTCAGGACCAACTTGCCTAGTCCTGGGCTTCTGCACTCCTGCGCTCCTCATGGGGCAACACCGGATTAGATGATGAATTAATGAAGGAATGAATTTTCCTCTAGGAATTTAATCCACCTTTTACTGATAATTTTTTCATGCTGCTTATGCTGGTGAGGAATATTGGTCTATAATTAAGTGGGTCTTCTTTATCATCTCCTTTATAAATTGGCACTACATTTGATCTTTTCCATTGTAATGGCAGCTCCCCTGTGTTCAGTGAACATTTAGTAATACCATAAATTGGCTGCCCAAATTGGTCTGCACATTCTTTTAACATCCATCCAGCAATGCTGTGTGGCCCCATGACTTTCCTCACATTTAATTCCGTCATGAATTGTAATATTTTTATTTCTGTCAACTACCATCCCAGTTAACTGCTGAGCCTTCCCTTCTTCACCTGATTCCATAAATTCACCAGCATTTCTATGTGTATGTATATTACATAGTTGTGATATAAAGGAAAGGAACTATGCTCTTACTGTCCTGTCTCCATAACTACTAACATCCAACTTGGTTTTGAAATCGTGAATATCTTTGGCATTTAACACCTCTTTATCCAGATGTTTCCATACATCATTAGTTCTGTATGGGAAGCTGTATTTCTTGATGTCTCTCTTGCATGTGGTTCTGTTGGACTTTTTTCCACAACCCCTTGTTTCTCTTTCATCCCACAAAAACAGGTACTCCCTATCAAGCTTCTTCATTCCCTTGGATACTCTGTACACATAAATCAGATTTCCCCTTATTCTTCTTTTTTCTAGGGTTGGGAGATTTAGTCTCAACAGTCATTCCCAGTACGGTAATTCTCTCAAGCCAGGTACCATCTTCGTTGCAGCACTTTGTATTCTTTCAGTCCTTCTTATATCCTTCCTTCCTCCTCCTCCTTTTTTTTTTTTTTTTTTCAAGGAAGAAGGAACCAAAGGCCATGGGCCCACATACTCTTCCCACCAAGAAAAAGCAAAAACAATACAAAAGAGATCCAAATTAAAGATCCATTCATTTCGAGATTCCTGGACACACTGCATTTCAAAGACTGGAGATCATAGGAAGTAGGGAATACAGACAGAGGAAGACAGTTCCAGAGTTGACATGTTGCATAAATAAAGGACTGAGAGTAATGGTTAACTCTTGCATTAGAGAGTTGGGCAGAAAAGGGATGAGAGTCTGTTGCTAGACGGGTACTACTTGCCCATCATAGAGGTGGAGGGATGCAAGCAGGCAGTTCAGAGGAACAGAGACCGTTGAAGTAGCGATAGAAGAGAAATAAAGATTCAACAGTGCGGCGAAGAGACAAAGGTTGAAGGGAATCAATAAGAGGAGGAGAGGTAATGAGATGTAAAGACTTTGACTCCACCCTATTGAGAAGAGCTGCATGTGGTCCCCACACTTGAGAGTTGTACTCCATACACGGGCGAATAAAACCCGTGTACAAGGTCAACAACTGTGCAGGGGTAAAGAAAGTTTGGAATCGGCTTAGCACACCTAATCTCTTGGAAGCAGATTTCACAAGAGATGTAATATGTTCTTTCCAAGACAAATCCCGAGAGAATGAAACCCCAAGCATGTTCAAGGATGATGCAGGACTGAGCTGGACATTATTAACCCCTAAACCGCAGGTCGTCACTTTCGTGACGGTCGGGTGCAATGAATCATTCTGCGGGGCGTCACTTCTGTGACTCTGTATTTATTTTTAATTCGCCCGGGCTTTCAGGTGGTGACTTGTATCATCTATCAGCACTGCCAATGTCCAACAATAGTCAGAGCTGCTAATGGCATCAGTACTCCCATCCATTGTTGACAATTTAGCCATTTTTCCCCATTCTAGACTCCCCTCCCTACCTCCCCTCCATTACCCTCTCGTGTCGTCTGCTCAGCCGCTCTGCGCTACGTAAATCTTCCCCGGATTAGTCCACTGTTTTCATCCATTGAAACGAGCCCTATGCCCTATTCTTATACAAAATAATATATATATAAAAAATAAGGTAATTGATAGTGCCATACACCTGGAATTGGCTAATAATCACTTGGCAACATCCAACCTGCACTCGTTCGCTAATTTCCCCTGCTATTTTTTCCCGTGAAATATGCCATATGAGCTACTCTCGTAATATAAATGTATATAAGAAAGGAAGGGAGAAGCCTGAGTGATATTTATATTCACCTGGAACTACCTAATTCATTATGTATTGTCTAGATTTCCTATGACTTATTTCTTAGCATATACATTAGCAGCTGACATTTTCAACTCTTGGCTACTGAGATACGTATTGTACAGTCAGTTTGCTCTCGTCTTTCATGGTGAAATCACGTCGCAGTCGTGCCCCTCCATTTGTGCCCCTTTTGCGCCCATTATAAAAGGCCCTGTGACCTCTACTCCTACTAAACATCGTGTGGGAAGCGGTAAAGGACTGTAGATATATATAAGTGTAATAAAGTACTAGAAATAATAAAGTGTGAGTGTGTATATGAGTAAGAAATGACAGAATACCAGCGGCAAATTTGCGCGAGTCGGAGGCTCATACGCGCTCGTATTTTACATTGCTTTCATTTTTTTTTTTTTTTTTTTGAGTATGGATTCCAAACTACTTGGAAACCATTGAATAGTGTTTGTAGTGTTAATATCTGGCAGTGGTATTCATATTACGGGAAGTCGGGAAGTGTAAAGTGGAGACTTAGTTACCCAACTTCAGAAGTCTCCACAAGTCCTACGGTAGTTGACGAGTGCTAAAAAACACATTCCTAGAGAAAGCTGAAGTTATGTGCCATATGCATATATAATTATAATACTCTAGGACTAATAACTGATTTTTGGCAAATATTTTTAAAAAGTCGGTCGGAGCGCGAATATCCTCGAGGGATGGGCCCGGCGCGTCTCCAACAACCTCGTTGTTTAAGGTTAAACATTAGTGGGTAATCCTGAGGAAGATTTTGTCGGGTTGGTAAATGTAAGAACTGAGTTTTTGATGCATTAAGAATAACAAGATTATTTTTACCCCAATCAGAGATATGAGCCAAGTCAGACATTAGGTGTGCCATAGCCTCATCCCTTTTTTGTTGAAGTAACTGCTGTACATTCCAGGCTCAGGTGAATCATTGATACAGTCAACTTTTTCATCATCTCTTCGTCCAGATAAGTAAACGCAATTCTTATTTTTCTCAAAAGGTTATATGTGTCTCTGGTGTTCTTGATTATGTGATTTTCCGGCAACAGGTTGTCTGAAAACAGTAACCCTAAGTCTTTCTCATTTTTAGTTTTACTAATTCATTTGTTGCCCATTCTGTATATTCCTATTTGTCTCTTTGTACTCTTTCCAAATTCCATTACTTTACATTTCTTTGCATTAAGCTGCATTTCCCACCTTTGACTCCAGTCAGATATCTTATCAAGGTCCATTTGCCGCTGTTTACAGTCTTCCTACTTTTTCACTTTCCTAAATAGCTTAGCATCATCTGCAAATAGACTTATATAACTGTCTATTCCTTCCAGTGTATCATTTACATAAACGAGGAACATGACTGGTGCCAAAACTGACCCTTGAGGTACAGTAAAAGTCCTCTTATTCGGCATTTGGTCATACGGTACAGTATTTCCAGTTTTTTGGCGGTTCTCATAAATAGTTCCATTACGAAAGTTTCTGCTTTTCCGGCACATTTGCTGAGCCAATCGGCCAACTTGGTGCTGATGGCGCTGGATCTAGAACTTTTCGTAATAATTTAGTTCTTTTCATAATATTTTAGCACCAATAAATATTAGCACTATATCTAGTGCTTTTTGAAGTCCAATTTAGTGTGAAAGTTTGAACAGTTCAGCAGTAGCTTAGCGTGTTTTAAAGTTAAGCTTAGCGCTTTTGAAGATATCTGCTTGCCAACAATGCGTGCACTGTTGGCCATCATGACTCATGAGTTTCTGGCTTTGTGAGTGGGACCTTTTGAAAGTTTGGAAACTTTGTCATGCTATTTTGTGGTCATCCTCCTGTTCTCGTGTTGCTCTATGGCCTCAGCTAGAGGAAAGCCTACTGGTGTTGTCAAAAAAACGCACCCATAAGGTGCCAAGAAGATTGAATTTTAAAAAAAATTGGAGGCAGGTGTTCCTAGAAAAATGATAATGGAGGATTTCGTTGTGAGCTCTTCCACCATATATGACTTTAAGAAACCAAAGGCCGATTTAGTGCTTAGGTTTGACCAGTAATACTTGCTAGACATTGTGATTGCATTGGGGTGACTGACCATGATCGTTAGAAACATTTTGGCACTTTTGTCATCCAGTAGTTTCTGGTCTTTTGGCACCTACTTGGTCCCAAAGCTTCCAAATGAGAGGACTCTGTACAGTGAGCCCTTATGTTTCGCGGGATTTGGGTTCCCAAATTTACCTTTCGTGGGAAAGCCCAAAAAATCCAAAATCGTATGTCCCACGATCAAGAATTCACCTTTCGCATAAACATATGGGGTTCCGGTGGGCAGAACAATCGTCAGCTGTTTTCCGCCATGTTGTTTACACAGTTCCCACCAGCTGTGAGACTGTGTGTGGTGCTCTGGTAGTGATTACAGCCATGGTCACTTTTTTTTCCTTTCCCTTCGTTCAGCTGTTGTTCTCGTGTGGTCTACCTGTACTGTATTATGGCTTCCTCTTCATTCATTGGAGGACCAGGTAATAGTGGTGATGGTGAAATACTGGGAAGTTCAAAGGATGGAGGCAAGAAGAGAAAAGAACGTCATGAGTATTGAGTCTGTGTCAAGAGGAAAAAGTATTCAGTAGAGGATAAGACGAAGATTTTTCAGGCTGATGATCCATTTACTTAATGTTTTTTAACATTTTTATCATATTCATATGGTTGTCAGGTAATCTGATATCCTGTTTTATGAGAATTACAGTAGGCACGGAAAGTATTGACTTTTTTTGCCGACGTCATTTTTTTTCCCGTTAAGTGGAGTAGGATCAATACTACCCTCCCCTGTGATGCGAAATGAGCTGACACTTTTTCAACGGGAGCTGGCAACCCTGCTTGATAGGTTTGGCACCACAGGAGCAGGCTCACTAATGTTTGGGCAGCCACAGGAGGAGGATTGTCTCTGAGTGTGATGCACACCACGAGGACATGTTTTGACTCAAATAACACAGATATTTGGTTACCTACCACATTCTCATCATGCCTAAAGTAACCACAAGCAAGGACAAAC
>JAGKTI010017724.1:0-18290 GCA_018397915.1 Birgus latro
AGAGGTTCAAAGGCAGGTTAATAGCAACATTTCAGGTAATTTAGGACATATTTAAAGTAGGAAATACACTAGGGGGGTTAGTTTTCGTATGGGCCCTGTCCCTATTAGCTTATTTTCCATAAGGTCAGTGGCCCAAACTTTGGTGGAATCAACTTCGATGGCACTTTGCACGGTCCATATTAGGCGCGAAACCTACTGTAAGTCTAGCTTAAATGAAAAACTCGGTTCACAGCGATCACTTCAGGCGAATACTTTGCGCTCCTTACCTCCAGAGACTTGCTTCCAGTGAAAGTAAGACAGTAAGCAGAGCATGTGTATGTAATGGAAAATCATGTAATTATCATCATCCTGACTTTTTCCCATCTTTAAATGAGATGATTTACTCTACAGTCGAAAAATAATGAGAAGACACAAAAGTGCAATAACAATTAAAAAGATTGCAAAAATCATTCACATATCGTATTATTCAGGCTCTCAAAATTGTGACTCCACCTCATAAGCCTAACCATCAGCCATAACAGAAAACAAAAATAAAAAGTACAAATATAAAAGGGAGAGGGAACTGAGATGTTTTGGACATGCTAAGAGGATGAACCAAGGGAGTTGGGTGAGGATGTCTAAAAGTATTGAGGTACATACCAGGCCACTGACAGAGAGACTAACAGAGGAAAGCATGGGATGAGGCAGTGTGTGTGCTGCCCTATCAAGATGTATTACTTGAGAGCCAGCACATACAGAAAAAAAAAAGCAAGATGCAGGAGTGCTATCAGGTGAACTGGTCTAATTTATGATAGACTACATGGAAAATAAACATTAGGCTGAAAATGATAACGATGATGGACAGCCACATCCACTCACCCTGCTGGGGGACGTACTGGAGAGCTGGTCAAGGCGCAACACCGCATCTCGTTCATTCTTTGGTCCTGCACTCACTACTATGTTATTGACGTGGGGGTCCGCTGAGGTCACCAGTGCTATCTTGTGGCTGATGTTCTCGGATATATCATTAGTAGACTTGGCAGGCCTTAGTGATGGCTTGTGGTACGAATATGATGCTCGAAGTGTGTGGGGATTGTGACGCATATGTGGTGGGTGTTGTGTGTGTGATGAGGTGCGGGTTGGGGAGTAGCTTGTTTCTCTAAAGGCTGTTCGCTGTTCCTGATTGTCCTCCTCTCTCAGAGCGGTACTCAGGTTGCTGAGGGAGCGGCTGTTTATGGAACTGATTCTGTGGCTGGCATCTCGCTGTAAGGAAAATGTAAGACAGTCCTTGTAGCACAGTTATTGTATAGTAGCATATGCCAATAGTCTGCATATTGTTACATCTAATAATGTATTGCAGTACGACTTAATAACAAAGTCTGTCATATGACAGCCATTGACCATACCTGCGCCCTAGTCTTGAGTGTCTTCTGAGAAGACTGTAGCTGCTTTCTCTTCTCAGCAGCCTCAGCCATGGCCCACTCTGACTCTATCTCACGCCATCCTCGGGATCGGTCCAGGATAAGGTTACGGCTCACAGCACTCAGTCTGAGATACAGAGAACATGTTTTACAGTAAATTCATTATTGTATGCCAGTGCGCTTTCGTTAAATGTTGTATAAAAAGTCTGCATTATATATACATTTTTGGCATCCTTCCAGTTAACTCCATAGTAATTTACAGATGGACTGCGTACTGTTAGAGGTCTGTTGCTACGTGTAAACTGATACTGGGTATGCCAGTTTCTCCCAGTTCATAGGGCCAGTTATATGGATAAAGTTGCTGTATTTTGGAACATATCACTGGCATTTAATGAGGATGTCCTGTAATTCCTCACTTAACACTGTACAGAATGTGCATTCCTGACAACTATCATGTTAAGTGAATATTGCTTAATTTGAGGTATTCCTTCAAGAAAGATAATGTCTCAAACATTTAAAAAGATCATATTTAAATAAATTGTCAGAATTTATTCATTATTGTGACTGTGTGCGAATGGTACCATTGAGGCAGAATCGAAAATCATCATACCTACTGGCATCATTATAGTTGGAGTACCTTGGGTCTGAGGTGGATGGGGGTGGTATTTGGTCTACTGACCTAACCTAGCGTAACTTGACTAACCAAACCTAATGTAACTTAGCCTTAATTATCCTAACTTAACCCAACCTAGCTTAACTTAACTGCATACCTGCTATCAACACTGTGATCAGAGTTTTGGGGGTCTGAGGCTGATAAGAGTGGGGTCTTTTATCTTAACCTAACCAAAAATGATCCCAAATTAACCAAGCCTCAAAACCTAATATACCCTTACCTAACTTACCAGTAACCTAACCCCCATACCTGCTAGCAACACTGTGGTCTGAGTCCCTGGGGTCAGAGGCAGATGATGGTGGTGTTTGGTCCCCCGCCACGGATGAAGCAGAGGAATTGTACCCAGATGACTCCCCCGCCACCAGGTCCAGCCCTGCCCCACGCACCAGGTCAAGCACTAGACGGGGGGATGATTTGAGCACGTACACAGCCTGGGGATATAACAGTTAAGTAGGAGGAACCATCAGATTTTAGTTCTAGATGGGGTGACTTGAACATGTACACAGCATAGGATATATAAGAGGTAGGTGGAAACAACCATCAGATTTATAATGGTAGTTCCTATTTCAGTTTTAGGTGTAATGACAAGCACAAACACAGCCTGGAGGATGTGGTAAGTGGAGCAGCCATCAGATATACAGTGTTGGTCTCTGTTACATTTCTAGGTGTGATGACTTAAGCACTTACACTGGCTGGAGGATGGAGAGGTAAGGGTGGTACTGTATTCCCAAAGATGGCAACATACAACCATCACATTTACAGTGTAGGTCACTAGTCTGTGCCACCTGGGGGATGTTGTTGGTAAGTGGGACTGACAAGGAAAGCATCCAAACATTCCTCTTGACCATGACATGCAACCAGTGAATTTATAATTCAGGTTCCAATTTCAGTTTGAAGCAAGACTGGACTGAGGTAATGAAACCCTTCCCAAATGTGTCATGACTGGCCCTTCAATTGATCTTCGGACCTCTTGTTTGTAGATGTAATACCAGGTTTTTTTTTTTTTCATGTGACTGATTCTGGTCATGGACTAGACTGAAATATCATGTTAAATACATCTACATCTTTGCATCTATAGCAACCCACACCCAACATTAGTTTCCCATAACACTGCATAAATATTAGATTCTGAGCTAGCTAGATGTCTGTTATGCTTAAGACATTACTTGAGAAAGAATGAGGCACAATCTTATTTTTCATTTATTTTAACATATTTATCATTCAGTACAAACCCCAACATTTAGAGGCATGATATATTACTGAAGACGAAAACAAGAATGGTTACTGTGCTATAATACAAATAATTATAGCTATCGACATATTTGATTTGTTTCTCATTCAGTGGAAATTGTTACTGAGGAATGCCACTGAAATAAAGAAACAAAAGGTATATTAGTCTGTGAAAGAAATAAAGTAAGAGTTAGTTACTGCATATGCTTGAGTCTTAAATTATGGAGTGCAAAGTAGTGCATGTATTATGTAGTAGGTGGGGGCGCCCATCATCCACCCACTTAGTGAAGTGGTACTCTGTTTTTAGGGTAGCTCTACACTGAGTGGCAAGCCAAATGTTTTCCTGTAAACCAGGAAAGCATTTACAACACTGGGTGGTAACCTTATAACCAACCAACACGTGTTCCCTGCGTGACAACAAGTGGGTTGGCGGAGGGTTAGTGCCCTTCACCGGAAAACAACTTAGAAAAATACGAACAAAAACCCTCGGACCAGGACTGGCCAATAGGTGACGACAAAGGACCGAACAAGGGACATGGTATGGATAGCTACATGGAATGTAAGTGATGCAAATGATAAGATGAAAGAAAGAGAGATTGTCCAGATGCTTGAGGGTGCAAAAGTGGATGTATGTAGATTAACTGAAACTAAATGGAAAGGTGAGAGTGTGAGAGAATGGGAGTATGGTTGGGGTATATGTGCGGGAGTAGGTGGGAATGAGAGTGCAAAAGAAGGAATGTGTGTTGTTGTGAGAAACAGTTGGAAGGAGAATATAAGAGTATGGATCAGTTGGCTCAAGGATTGTGTGGGTAAGATTGAAAGTTGGACTACAAATGTGGATGACTGTGTGTGTTTATGCGCCAATGCAAGATCATGCAAGCAGAGTGAGAGAAGAGTTCTGAACAAATGTGGAAGTGTGCATGGAAAAGTTTGAAAGGACTGAGAGAGTGTTTTTGATTGAAGATATGAATGGAAAAGCAGGAAATGTGAAAGTGGATGGAGTAGTTGGCAAGTTTTTTTTTTTTTTTTTTTTTTTTTTAATATGTGTCCGACTCTGGGCATAGGCTTCACAGCCTGCTATCATGGCCCAGCAGTCCTCCTACATACCATGTCACCACTTCGGCGCTAACACCCACCGTCCATATTGAATACATGCCAGGGCTGTCTCATACAGGACTGGTGTATTGGTATTAGCGGGGGTATTTTTACGACATGTCGGCGGGTCTTCTGGTACATCAGTTAAGCCTGATTTGCTGAATTTCAAATCCTTAAATTGTTCCCTGCCCCAGCGAGGATTCGAACCTGGGTCCGTGGGACCGCAGGCCACCTCTCTACCGATTGAGCCACCACCTCCCAAATTGGGGTGTGTCTGCAGAGATGGATGAGACTGGCAGTGCTTTAGTGGACATTTGTGCCGGGAGGGGGTTGGTGATGGCCAATACCCTCTTCATGCACAAAATGATCCACAGGTATACGTGGCAAGTGACGAAAAAGGTTGGTGGTGAACTGAATGAATGGAAGGCAATGATTGATTATGTGTGTGTGGATGACAGGGTGAAGTGTGTAATGGATGCAAGAACATATAAAGGTTGGGGGAGTGAACTTTCTGACCACCCCTTGGTGGTGATCAGAATCAGTGTCCAAGTGAAATGGAGAAGCAGAAGAAGGGAAGGACAGGAGGAAGTAGTTTGTACAAGGAGGGTAGAAAGGTTACAAGAGGATGGAAAAAAGGAAGAATATACGAGGGAAGTGGAGGAGCGACTGGGTAAATATGGATTGAAGCAGATGGGGGACATGGAAGGGGTGTGCATGATAGTCACGGAAGAAATTTGTGCAGCATGTGAGGTGGTGTATGGGGTGAAGAGAAGACGAAAGGGGGTTCAGGGAACAGCATGGTGGAATGAACAGGTGAGAGAGGCCGTGGCACAAAAGAAGAAAGTATATAGTGTGTGGATGAGAAACAGAGGCATGGAAGAAGTTGAAAGACAGAAGAAAGAGTTATATGTAGAAAGGAAGAGAGAGGTAAAAAGATTAGTTAGAGAGAGTAAGAAGAGAGTGGATGAGCAATTTGGGAATTTGAGTGTAACGTGGAGGGAATGTAAGAAAAATGTTCTGGGAAGAGGTAAAGAGAGGTAGACAGGGTGTCAAAGAAGTTAGCTGGGCAGTAAAAGATAAAAATGGTAGATTACCAGTAGAGATGGGGAAAAAAGTGAGCCGATGGAGAGAACACTTTAAGGAATTGTTGGACGTAGAGAATGAAAATAATGCGTGTATAAGTGGCTGGGGAATGGCGGGGAGAAGGAGGGATGTGAAAAGAGAGCAAGAAATCAGTAGGATGGAAATTGTGGAAGCAATGAAGAAACTTAAAATGGGGAAAGCCCCAGGAATTGATGGAGTGTGTGGTGAAATGCTGAAGCATGGGGGAGAGATAGTAGTAGAATGGATGTGGAAGGTGTGCAGATTGGCTTGGGAGGAAGGTAGAGTCTCGGAGGATTGGAAGTCAGGTATAATTATTCCCCCTGTACAAAGGAAAAGGGGAAAAAGAAGTATGTGGTAATCATAGGGGCATTTGTCTTCTTAGTGTAATAGGAAAAGTATATGGTATAATACTTACTGACAGAGTTAGGGAAATAACAGAGGAATTAGTTGGAGAAGAACAGAGAGGTTTTAGGAAGGGAAGAGGTTGTGTAGACCAGATATTCATTCTTAGATCTGTAGTGGAAACGTTTCTAGAGAAGGGAAAGAAGTTGTATGGAGCCTTCAAGGATTTGGAGGAAGCATATGACAGGGTGGATAGACAAGGATTGTGGAAAGTATTAAGAATATATGGAGTAGATGGGAAGTTGCTGAATGCTGTGAAGAGTATGTATCAGGGGGCTAAGGCTGCAATGCGTGTGGATAGTGAACCGAGTGAATTTTTCTATTTGAAGGTTGAACTGAGTGAATTTTTCTATTTGAAGGTTGAACTGAGTGAATTTTTCTATTTGAAGGTTGAATTGAAACAGGGATGTGTCATGTCTTCATGGTTGTTCAATCTGTATATGGATGGGGTTATAAAAGAGATACAAGGTCGGGCAGTGGATGTTGGAGCGGCCCTAATGAGAGAGGGCAGTGTATGGAAACTCCCCGTACTGCTGTTTGCAGATGATACTGTGTTGTTAAGCGAAGACGAAGAGGAGCTGCAAGGCTTGGTGGATGAGTTTGGGAAAGTGTGTAAGAAATGGAATCTAAAGGTGAATGTAGGGAAGAGTAAAGTTATGGTCTTCAAGAGAAGTGGAGTCAGTGAATGTACAGTGAGGTTAGATGAGGAGGAAATGGAAAGTGTGAGTGCATTTACATACTTGGGTAGTGTGATGAGTAAGGATGGAAGTTAAGAGGGTGAAGTGCTTGAAAGGGTACAACAGGGAAGAAAGGTTGCTGGTTCGTTGAAAGCAGTGATAAGAAACAGGGAAGCGTGCATGGAAGTGAAAGAGTTACTACATAACAGTATTGTGATACGAACTCTAATGTATGGAAGTGAAACTTGGACCTTGTTGGAGGGACACAAGTCAAGAGTGAGAGCAGTGGAAATGAGTTATTTGAGAGGAGCATGTGGAGTCACATGGAGAAACTGACTGACAAATGAGGAAGTGAAGGAGTGTTGAGGAGTGGATGTGGATGTGATACGAAGTGTTAGGAGAAACACATTGAGGTGGTTTGGCCATGTGGAGAGGATGGAGAATGAGGAGACTGTATGTGAGTGAGGTGGAGGGGGGAAGAGGGAGGGGGAAGCCAAAGATGAGATGGAGGGATGGAGTGGAGAGGTATATGAGGGAGGGGGGTGTGAGCTGGGAGGAGGGCAGTGAAATGGCGGGGGACAGGGCAACATGGAGGCGATTTGTTTGTGGCCTTAAGGCGTTTGGCAATAAATAGATATATTTATAGAAAACATTTGGTTGTCAGAGTTGAGCAGTCTGCATCCCACATTGGTCAGATATTGACAGAGATTTTATATTCATCGTATGCTGCAGAAATTATCATGAAGTTAGTTAAATTTAATATCCCTTCCTCCTTAACTTTAACTCTTTGATTGCTGGGATTTCTCTCAACTGAGGTATTGGAGAGGGGTGCCTTCATGTGGCAGCATTGATAAAACCAGGTGGTTCAGTTGCCTTGTTGTACAAGCATCCATCAGCTACTTCTTTATCCCCCAAAAGGAAGATGGTGGACAGCAGGAGAAGGGCATCTTAAGCATCCAGGTCACTGGGTTCATGCCTCAGATGAGTCTGGGGCAACAAGAACAACAGCAACCTATCCTGACTGAACAAAATCTTGTGATGTTAGCCAAGATGCACCAGTACCAGACAAAGGGTTATTTGAGATACTGGTGGCTTTTTTAAGCCTTTGACTACACAAGATAGTTTCTGAAGCCACTGACTGTGTGAGGTAGTTTGTGAAACCTTTTATATGTAGAAATTCTCGCAGTTGAGCAACATTCTGATGTTAACCAGGAACCCCCAGTTCCTACTCACCCATTTGGGAGCTTAGGAGGCAGAGCCAAGGCTACTGTAGTCCTGAACATTTAAGACTGGGAGACTAACCTACACCCCTGCAAATTTTTTAAATGACACCAAAGCCTCCAAGATTCAAACTTTAGTGCATTAGCCACAGTCCTCGCTTGAAATCTGTATCACGAGACCAAGTGCTGAAGGGTTAAATGTAGATGGAAATTTACATCTGCAAAGCTGAGGTGAGCAAAAGATACATTTACAAGCAGTGATCAGCTAATACAAATGTTCATACTGGGAAAATGGCTGCTGAATTTAAGGAAGGAAAGATAGTAGCCATGGTAGTTGCAACCCCAGGCTCATTTGAATGTGAACCTAGGTGGACTATAGGCCACAAGTTTTCCCTCCATGGTCTACCACCCTCCTTTTGGGCATAGAGATGGGTTTGAGGGTCGTTTGTGTAACTAGGCAGCTTAGCCACTTGGTCATATTAATGCCACCATGTGATGGTGTCCCTGTCTGGCATAGAAACACAAGATAAGTATGATAAGTACATGAGAAAAAACAAGTGAGGGTTATCTTTAAAACTTTGAATCCAATTGCACACTTCGTGCTGTATTATATTTTTCCGACAGTTTTACTCATTTGAAGAACAGATGTCAGGTTGTGGAAAAGTTGATATGAAATGTTTGTCTTGTTACTCCAAATGATTTGTAAGTACAGGTAGTTAAGAAAATCACCTGGATACTCAAAAAATAAACCAAAGATTCAAGGGATTAAAGGAAGATGGAATTATACCTCTGCAAAGTCGAGGTGAGCAAAAGACACATCATTACAGGCAATGATCTGATCGCCCGGCCGTAGACCTGCATTTCTAGCCACGCCTCCCACTCTCACAGTCTGTACGAAGATTCCAGGCTTCTCAGGTGGACCCTTGCAGATGCTGTGGGTGAGAGAGGGAGAAGGGTTATGGTTCATCCACCACAACCATCTGTCTGTCTGTTAATCTGCCTAACTATCTGTATATCTCCCCCCCCCCACACACACATACACACACCCCACTTGTACAAGTATCCCAGGTCTTTCAAACATGCCCTTGCAGATGCTTTGCTTGAGATAGAGAGATGGGTTTTAGTTCATCATCTGTACTTTTTTCTTTTTTTTTAAGGCTTAAAATTACCATGCATTTCTTGCCATGTCTTTGACAAGTATTGTCTGTGTATGAAGATCCCTGGCTTCTCAGATGGACCCTTGCAGACACTGGAGAAATAATTGTGTTAATGTTTATACTGTAAGTGGCATCAGAGATTTCCTAACAGCTCATCTTTAACAATTCATTCTGCACATCACACATCAGTGTTGACTCATATTATTGGTTTAAACTTTGTTCACGTTAAAGTGGTGTGATTAACATACAAAGAAACTTTTAAGTAGAATATGAAGAGAGCATGTGCAGATTGCCAGGCATGAAATGACTGATCTTGTTGGTGAGTCTTTCGAGTGTATGGAAGAGTTTTGTTATTTGGGAGACATGTTAAGTGTTAAAGGAGGGGTTGGAGGTAGCTCTGTGGCTGAGTGGTTGATAAAAATTCAGGGAGCTGTTGCCTCTCCTGAAACTGAGAGGGCTCTCCTTCCGTGCTAAAGTATCTACGTATGCGGTATGTGTTAGGAGTGTGATGCTGTATGATAGTGAGGTGTGGGCAGTAAAAGAAGAGGATATTTGCAGACAATGAATAGGTGGGAAACAATATAAATGTATATTTCTATCTTCCTTTTTTTTTTTTTTATGTTGTGAGGACGTGCATCCACAAACTGCACAGCACGCAATTATCCAGTGAGCAGATGCATGAACTGCTGACATTAATATTATCTTTTTGACCACAAAGATAAATCCAACCTTTTTCCAATTCTTCATCCTGATACCTAATCAGACGGTACCACGCCCCACGAGTGAGTCTTTGGAGAACCTCCACTGCTAATTCCCTTCTGGCACATGGTGCAACCGCTAACCATAAACTCCACCTCCCTAGACCCCCTCGTGCACCTCAAGTACCGACTCCACTGCATGCAATCTTGCCAGGAACCGCCAAAGGATGAGACCCCACCAAACAACCCATATCAAGTAGGCCAACAAGTCATGGTTACTTGGTTGCCCCTCAACCACAAACTTAAAATCAAATTCATTGGCCCCTTTGAAATTACATGCTTGCCAAATTGTTACCAGGCCATTTTTTATTTTCATGGCAAAGCCAGGGTCTACCACAACAGGCATGTGCGACAGTACAACCCCCTCCCGAACAACCAGACCAAAACAGAGACCAGCAACACAAAAATCCCCTATGTTGCCAAACCCCATTGCCGACCAACCCTGATCCTCACATCTCCCAGCAACTTTTCACCCCATCCCTTCCTACTATCTGTCTCCCTGCCACAAGTGCAGCCACTACCATTGCCCCCAACTCTTTTCAACCACAGCCAACTCAAGTCATCATTTTCGTCTGCTATGCCTTCTGGGTCTCGCAGGACAGGCAACGAAGGAGGATCTAGAAACCACAACACCTGTCCCAGCTGTTAGCCATTTATCCTCACCACAACTCCTTGATCCTTGTCAAGACCCTGCCAAAGAACCCAACTAATGATCTCACTTCTGATATCGCCTCCTCCACATTGCACAATCCCAAGCCAACCACCGTCACCGGCCAGTGACAAGTATTCGACCTCCTGCCACAAGGACGTGGCTTTAAGGACAGCGGGGGTGGTAAATTACCGAGGATTGCAGTTCAGACAGAAAACTATACCACAGTCCCAGTTCCAACCGAGACAAGAAACCACCGCTGGGTAGCTGAAATATGAGTGTCCGCACCAGAAGGACACGAAGTGCCGGTGCACCCAGCATCCGGAAGTCCCTCAAACCTGAAGCCGCCACACCACCACCAATGCAACCCCAGCCACGAGTACCAACGACAGCTGGGGCTCGTCAGCTGAGTGCCTGCTAAAGGAGGCACAACCGAGCTTGCTAGATGTGGCTTGGCAATGCAGGAGCTCCAGTATTCCAGAGTGTTTGTTACATGCAGCACAACTGAGCTTGCCAGAGGTGGCTTGGCAACATAGGAGTTCCAGTACTCCAGTGTTCTTGCTAGGTGTGGCACAACCGAGCTTGCTAGATGTGGCTTGGCAACACAGAAGGAGGTCCAGTTTTCCAGCGTGCTTGCTAGACATGGTGCAACCAAGCTTGCTAGAGGCAGCTTGGCAATGCAGAAGGAGTTCCAGTATTCCAGTGTGCATGCTAGACACAGCCAAGCTTGCTAGAGGTGGCTTGGCAACACAGGAGGAGTTCCGGTGTTTCAGTGTGCTTGCTAGACGTGGCACAACCAAGCTTGCTAGACGTGGCTTGGCAATGCAGAGGGAGTTCCAGACCACACACTCCCTGGAATCCAGCAGGCTTCCTCAACGTGACACTGAAGCTGGAATCACTTCCCCCCCCCCACACATCCCCTCAGACACATAAAGAGCACCCTCCTACCCCTGGAAAAGGAATCCCGGGCTTAGTAATATAAACTTGTCCTGACTATCTCAGGTCCCTTCTAACTTCACTGCTAGACCCACTCTGGGTACAGACCACACTACTCTGCTCCCAGGCTGAGAGAAAGAAAGAAAGCCAAACACTGGGTCTCCACTTTGCCGGAGCCAGAGTCGTAGTCTATCTCCCCCTTGGTCCTTCCTCAAATAATTCACTACACCCCAACACCCCCTACAGATGTAGAAATAAATCCCTGCCCCATCCATTTCCAGGAAGGTCCTCGTGACAGGTGTCAGTGTTATATGGGGGATGTCCCTTCCAGATCTCCCTTCCCATTCCCCTTCTCCCCAGTTGACCATTTCTTGTACTGTATATAAATCTCATGATATTGGATGTAAGGTAGTATATAGAGGCTTTTGCAATAATAAATCTTTTGTCTTACAATCTGGAGTTTCTGTGCCTACCCTTTACTCTCACTGAAGCCTGCTTTGGTGTTCCTTCCTGTTTAGAAGAACCTCACTAGACTGGAAGGAAACCAGCATAACAGTTTTAGCATTCCTTTACCTGCATCCAAGGCCCACTTTGCTGTTGCAGGATATGTACACTCTTGCATAGCTGTCGTTCGGCGGGTGATTATCATTCTCATGCGACGGGCAGGCCTGCATAGCTGATGGATAGGAGTCAAGGTGGTCGGATAGTTCACCATCGTCATCTACAACTAGCCACGTTAGGGGATCACCACGGCTTCTGAAATAAAAGGTGGGTGGGTGGGTGATTTTTCTGTTCATTCTCTGTCTGTCTGTCTGTCTGTCTGTCTGTCTGTCTGTCTGTCTCTCTCTCTCTCTCTCTCTCTCTCTCTCTCTCTCTCTCTCTTCTAATGTAAAGCCCAGTATTTTTTTTTTGTTTCTTTTTCCCTACTTAACCACTCAATACAAGTGCAAACACTCTAGGGAATGTCGTCACTGAAGGCTAAGCAGGAATGAGTAGCCTGTGTCGATTCTCGTAGCCCACTTGCCTATATTCAAACATGGTGGACATAGGCCTTTAGTGGAAAATTAATCCTTTTTTTTTGTGTGTGTTTGACTCAGGATATAGGCTCAAACCACATTTCCTGAGGCCCTCCTACAGACCATACACCGCAGAGCTTGTTAACACTTCAGCGCTAACGCCCACTGTCCATATCGAATACATGTTAGGACTTTCTCCAAACAGGACTGGTGTATGGGTATTAGTAGGGGTGTTTTTACATGTCGCCTAGTGTATGGTAGGTCAGTAAAGTGTATCTTAAAGAAATTCATTTTCATTTCAGTTAAACTGTTCCCCACCTCAGTCGGGACTCGAACCCTCTTGCACTGGGACAGAAGACCATTTCTCTATCGACTCAGCCACTGCTTCGCTTTCCTTTTATCTTTGCAACTTTCAGATGAATTTGTCCAGCTTTCGGAAGCCTCTTATTGTTCTTGGTTAAACGAAAGCTTTTACTAACCTCTTCAGCTCGAAAAGTCTCTCCAAAGCTGAGTAAAGCTGTCTGGGGACAACAGTAATAATAATGATACTAAAAGTCATGGGAATCAGTGGGTTATTTTTCATTTTCCTGTCTGCAGTTCAAAGCATTCTAGCGTGCTCCACATAGCAAACCTTCTGGAAAGATCATTTACATTATGACTTCATGGTATTTTGGGTGGCATTGGGGGCTTTATTGCACGTCTTCCTTGGTGACATAATTTGCATTGTACAGTCAGCATCAATAATCTTGTCGCCTCTCTTGTCCCTCAGTTTACGGACTTGGTATTGTGTATCTGCAACAATCGACAACTATAACATTGATTCAAAGCCCAATGAAGTCACCAGTGTCAGTTGTTGCTGATTCACCACACTGATTTTCAAAGTGCATGAGGAAAAGCAGCAGGGGTGACAGGACTTTTGATGCTGACTGTACAGTGGATAAAAAAATATCAGTGCACATTCCGCATAAAACAGTGTACCACCTCAAATGCTGATTATTACTGGAACTTTCCCGATGATTCCACACCACGTTTGTAACACCGTTTCCATGGGGATACTCCACTGTATGCTTGTGACATTTTCTAGTCAGTATTGTTATCGCGAAAATGTTTAGGCAATAAAATACTAATCTCCTTGTTATTCCCGAGCTGTAATTATTTTGAGTAACACTGGAGTCCTCTCTCTCTCTCTCTCTCTCATCCATTGTACAGTACGTCTTAATATTCCGTTATGTTAATTATAATTTTGATACCGTATTAGTTTGCATTACTCACATACAAGAGGATATGATGGGACAGTGGGAAAAATAAGTCTCTAACGGAGATGTGTTGCGAACTCTCTTAACTACGAAGTGCTGGATCTGTTGTGGAAAATTGGATTCGTTGTAAATTCTCAGCTCTTGTCAAATTTGCAAGGTATTCTGTATTCTGGTTGAGAGGGAGAGAAGCGAGGGGGGGTCACTGCATCTATGAACGAGAGAGAGATAGGGGTTGGGGGGGGGGAACATGATTATATAAACATGTGGAGGCTTTGACATCTTGGCACCCCAGTCCCATCACAGCTTATCTCTGACCTGATAACGGCTATCGATGGCATGTCGGTGGTGGTGGTAAGACTTGCCCTGATATTAACAGCTTAGCATTTTTTCAATAGTAGCCATTGCATGTATTTGGCTTAAATTAAAAAAAAAAAGAAAAAAAGAAAAAGAAAAGCTCATGGTGTGATTTAGGAAGGACAATTTTCTTTTATACATGAAGGATAAGGAATGTATTGTGCAGATTTTTTATAGGAAGGACAAGGAAGTTAGAGCGCATACATTTCCTTAGATAAGACATGGAAGGTAGAGTCCAGATTTTTTTAAAATAGGAAGGACAAGGAATTAGAGTGCATTTTTTTCCCCTTTTTAGGAAAGAATGAAATTTGAGTACAGAAACTTCCTGTATATGTCTCATCATAGAAACGAACAGGGCAGTACTCCCAAGGTGGATGGAAAGCAGATGACAGGGAGAGCTGGAGCTCCCGTTTCATCAGCCCTTGGGACTAGTTCCCAACCATCCACCTTTGCTGAACTTTTTCAGTGTTTCAGTTACAAGGAGAGTAGGCCAACATGGTCTCCAGTACAAGTTTCTCTAACTGTCAACACCAAACTACATGCACAGTACACACTACACTACCTTTTCAAAATTTTTAAAAAATGGCGAACTATAACAGTGCCTCGGAGTCCCTGGGGAGGGGGGGGGGACATAAATGCCCCCACCATCCGTCCCTCTCCCGGTGATGACTCATGCCTGGAACCACTGTCTGACTAACTCTTTCTTCATTTCTGCAACATTCACGGCCTTTCTTCTAACTTTCTTTCTGTGGAACACCACCTCTCCTCCTCTAAACCTCACCTTCTTTTCTTAACAGAGACTCAGCTGTCTGAGGCAACTGACAGCAAACCCTTTTCTGTATCCTCATACTTTCTCTATACTCATTTCAAAGCCAAAGGTGGCTGCTGCGTATATGTACGCAATGACCTTTCTTGCTCTCGTGTTCCTGAACTTGATCCTTCTGAATTCTCTACTCTCTGACTTCGGCTTTCCTGTCATTCTCTGACTAAATATATCTGTGCTGTTTACTTATCTCCCAATTCCACTGACTATCAAAAATTCTTTGACTATCTTACTTCTACGATGGAACACATTCTATCCATTTCTCCTTTCTCTGAAATCTCCATTCTAGGAGATTTCAATGTTCACCACCACCTTTGGCTCTCCTCTCGCTTCACTGATCCACCTGGTGAACAAGCCTACACCTTTACTATGCTTAATGACCTAGAGCAGCTTGTAGAGCACCCTACCCGTATCCCTGACCGCCTTGGAGAGAGTTCCAACATACTTGACCTTTTCCTAACAACTAATCCTTCTGCTTACACTGTTCATCTTTTCTCTCTGTTGGGCTCCTCCGATCATAATCTTATTACCTTAACATGTCCAATCGCTCCAGTACGGCCTGTGGACCCTCCAAAGAAACGCCGCCTGTGGCACTTTGGAGCTGCCGATTGGGAGGCCCTCAGGCAGTACTTCTTTGATTTTCCATGGAATGATTACTGCTTCCTTGGCTGGGAACCATCTGAGTGTGCCTTGCGCGTTACGGAGGTTATTCTCTCAGGCATATAAGCATACATTCCTTTCTCATATCCTCTGACTAATGCAAGAAAGCCTTGGTTTAATCATGCTTGTTCAAATGCTGTCCGCAACAAGGAGAGGGCCTATAAGAGGTACCGGAGCCAACCCACCCCTGAATCACACCTTTTATATATTTCTGCCCGGAATCATGCTAAGTCTGTTCTTCGCTCTGCTAAAAACAATTTCATCAGTGCTAAATGTTCTCAACTCTCCAACTCGAATTCTTCTCGCTCCTTCTGGCACCTTGACAAAAACCTTTCTAACAATTTTACCTCATCATCCTTCCCTCCTCTTTTCTACTCTGTTGGCTCTGTAGCTATTTCTTCTACTGATAAAGCAGATCTCTTCGCTCAGACTTTCTCCTCCAATTCCACCTTAGACGATTCCGGTGCTATTCCTCCATCACTTCCCCCCTCTGACTTCCTCTTGACTGGCATTAAAATTTCTTCAGCTAATGTGTTTTCTGCCATCACTGGCCTCAATACTAAAAAGGCATATGGTCCTGATGGAGTCCCTCCTCTTGTCCTCAAAAACTGTGTTTCTGCGCTTACACCCTGCCTAGGTAAACTCTTTCGCCTTTGTCTGTCAACTTGTACCTTTCCTTCTTGCTGGAAGTCTGCTCTCATTCAGCCAGTACCTAAGAAGGGTGACCATTCCCAACCATCTAACTATCATCCAATTGCTTTAACATCCTGTGCCTCAAAAGTTTTCGAGTCAATTCTTAACAGAAAAATTTTAAAGCATCTTTCCTGTCACAACCTTCTTTCTGATCATCAGTATGGGTTCCGTCAGGGACACTCCACTGGCAATCTTCTCACCTACCTTTCAGACTCTTGGTCATCCTCCTTTCGGGACTTTGGTGAAAGCTTTGTCATTGCACTTGACATCTCAAAGGCTTTCGATCGAGTCTGGCATAAATCTTTAATTTCCAAACTGCCCTCATACGGTTTCTATCCTTCTATCTGTGCCTTCATCTCTAGCTTCCTTTCTGGTCGTTCTATAGCCGCTGTTGTAGACGGCCATCGTTCCTCTCCTAGACCTATCAACAGTGGTGTTCCTCAGGGCTCTGTCCTATCACCTACTCTCTTTCTTTTATTCATCAATGACCTTCTAAGCTGTACATCTAACCCTATCCACTCATATGCTGATGATTCCACCCTTCACCTTTCTATTCGGTTCCTGCAATGTCCATCTCAGCAGTTACTTCAACAAAAAAGGGATGAGGCTATGGCACACCTAATGTCTGACTTGGCTCGTATCTCTGATTGGGATAAAAATAATCTTATTTTTAATGCATCAAAACCTCAGTTCATACACTTATCAACCCGGCAAAATCTTCCTCAGGATTACCCACTAATGTTTAATAATGAACAGTTATGTCCTGCATCATCCTTGAACATGCTTGGGGTTTCATTCTCTCGGGATTTGTCTTGGAAAGAACATATTACATCTCGTGAAATCTGCTTCCAAGAGATTAGGTGTGCTAAGCCGATTCCGAACTTTCTTTACCCCTGCACAGTTGTTGACTTTGTACACGGGTTTTATTCGCCCGTGTATGGAGTACAACTCTCATGTGTGGGGAGGCTCCCCACATGCAGCTCTTCTCAATAGGGTGGAGTCAAAGGCTTTTCGTCTCATTAACTCCTCCTCTTACTGATTCCCTTCAACCTTTGCCTCTTCGCCGCACTGTTGCATCTTTATCTCTCTTCTATCGCTACTTCAATGGCCACTGTTCCTCTGAACTGTCTGCTTGCATCCCTCTACCTCTACGACGGGCACGTAGTACCCGTCTAGCAACAAACTCTCATCCCTTTTCTGTCCAACTCTCTAATGCAAGAGATAACCGTTACTCCCAGTCCTTCATTTATGCAAGTGGTCAACTCTGGAACTGTCTTCCTCTGTCTGTATTTCCTACTTCCTATGATCTCCAGTCTTTCAAACGCAGTGTGTCCAGGCATCTCGAATTGAACGGATCTTGAATTTGGCTCTCTTTTGTATTGTTTCTGCTTTTTCTTGGAAGGAACAGTATGCAGGCCTGTGGCCTTAGGTTCCTTCTTCCTTGCATAAAAAAATAAATAAATAAATAAATATCCTCACCTGCACTGCTAAATATCCACACTTGCACAGCTAAATAAATATACACGCCTGCACAGCTAAATATCCACACCTCCACAGCTAAATATCCACACCTGCACAGCTAAACATTCACTCCTGCACTGGTAAATATCAACATCTGCACAGGTAAATAAATATACACACCTGCACTGCTAAATATATCCACACCTGCACAGCTAAATATCCACACCAGCACAGCTAAATATTCACACCTCCACTGCTAAATATCCACACTTACACAGCTAAATATCCACACCTACACAGCTAAATATACACACCTGCAGAGCTAAATGTATATCCACACCTGCACAGCTAAATATATATACACCTGCACAGGTAAATACACACACCTGCACCACTAAATATCCACACCTGCACAGCTAAACCCACACGCTATCACCTTTCTCAGGCTTCGGTGACTCATTGGCTGAATTAAATCGCTTGGCATGAACTGAAACAGAGCCTTAAGTACAGTAAGAGTTTCAGCCTTGTGAATATTAATGCCAACAGTGCTACTTAAGGCTCCTATGACCTGCCCATTCCTCCACAGTATCCCCAGTCTCCCTTCCTTTTCTCCCTCTCTACCTTACTCGCAGACACTTTTCTAGTCAAACACTTACTGTCCATTCTCTTCACATTACAGAGAGAGAGAGAGAGAGAGAGAGAGAGAGAGAGAGAGAGAGAGAGAGA
>JAGKTI010017725.1:0-18289 GCA_018397915.1 Birgus latro
AGAGTCACCAAAGTGACGCCTCGCAGTTTGATCCATTGCGCCCGACCGTCACGAGAGTGACGACCCGCGGTTAAGGGATTAAATGGTCACTGCTCCTCTGAACTGTCTGTTTGCATCCCTCCACCACTACTGCAGATGCGTAGCACCAGTCTAGCAACAAACTCTTATCCCTTTTCTGTTCAACTCTCTACTACAAGAGTTAATTGTTACTCCCAGTCCTTCATGTATGCAACAGGTTAACCCTGGAACTGTCTTCCTCTGTCTGTATTTCCTACTGCCTATGACCTCCAGTCTTTCAATCGCAGTAGTCCAAGCATCTCGAACAGACCTTGAATTAGGCCCTCTCTCTCTCTCTCTCTTTTTTTTTTTTTTTTTTTGAGAGAACAATCTTATGGGCTTCTGGCCTTTGGTTCCTTCATCCTTGCATTAAAACAAGCTGGTGGGAGACCAGGCAACATGAAGGGGTTTTGTTTGTGGCCACCCCTTACGAGATTAAGGCATCTGGCTATTGATAGAGAATTTTATGAAATATGAAAATAACTTGCTACTCATACACGTCCTTCACATCGTTGCACTGAACTGCTTTTGTTTGTGAAATGCAGACTACCAAAGTGCCCCATGAAACGTACCTGGCCAAGACACCCACCCCAGGAGGAGACAACCAAGGGGCAGAAATAGTCAGCACAGGCTCGGTGCAAGATGGGCGTACCTGTGCCTTTCCCGCATGCCCCTCTTGCACTCAAGTGATTCACCACCGAGTTACCAGCCATGGCGGACTACATCTCCGCCAGACCGGCCCTCACCAGGGTCAGGGTAGAGCTACTCAGCTAGTCCCAGACAGCACCCAGAAGACAGCCACTAGCCACTCTTTTGCTGCTACCCCATCATCACACCGGGTGACGGCCACAAGCTGCACATGGGGGGAAGACGGCCACAAACCGCTCCCAATACAACCCTAAAAAAGAAGGGAATCAGGTGACGGCCATAAGCCGCACCTGCTGGAGGGTGATGGCCACAAGTTGTGCACCTGCAGGTCCTCTAGGAAGAAGGACACTGGTAATGGCCACAAGCCGCACCTACGCCCCCATGACTGCCACAAGCCTCACTCAGGGTGTAGTCCTCGCGGGGTACGATGCCCGGGTGACGGCCACAAGCTGCACCTGTGGGCGGGTGACAGCCACAAGCTGCACCTGTGGGTGGGTGACGGTCACGAGCTGCAGCCGTGGGTGGGTGACGGCCACCAGCCACACTGCGACTGCAATCCTTCCAGGTGCGACACCTCAGTGACGGCCACCAGCTGCACCAGCGGGTGCATGACGGCCGCACTCCGCCTGCAGTCTGTCCAGAGTATGGGAACTCAGTGACGGCCATCAGCCACACCGAGGAGACGGCCATCAGCCACACCGAGGAGACGGCCACCAGCCGCTCCACGCCCATCGCTCTAGGGGACATGGCAACAGCCACCAGCCATGCCAAGGAGAGAACGGCCACAAGCCGCCCCTCACCCCCTACCCCTGTCCCTTCCCCTTCTGAGGATGTCCCTTGCTCGCTCACCCACTCCTGCGGCCGAGCAGGACCCCTCCCCTTCTCCCCACTCAGAGGCAGTTCCTAGGAGGAGCCACACCCAGAGGAAGTGTGGCAGGGCCCGATCGCGATCCCGAGGATACGTGCCCTGCAGCCAGTGCCCCAACGACGCCAACCGCTGATGGACTCTCAGCGGAAGGGATGCCACGGGCCTCACCTGACGGAGGCGCAGATGAAGAGAGACCGCAGCCCTCGGACTCCCAAGAGGATACCTAGGACCCCGGGACATGACCTCCCCAGCCCCATCGAACGACGTCCTGCATCACCAGGCAGGCACAGACAAGCACGCCTGCTCTCCTTGTTCAGGCCCAGTCCAGAGGCCCGGACCCCCTCTTGAGGCCCTCTTAGTGACGGGCACCTCTCCCCACCACCCCGCAGCCCATCCCAGATGACTCGGCCCCTGACAGCAGTCCTGTGCCTCCTGACGAAGGCTTCACCTGACGGGACCTCCACCACACTGAGCCGACACCTGTTGCAGCCCAAGGCTACGCCACCCAACCCAGAGTCCTCCGGTCCTAACAGTGCCTGTTCATTGTATATTGTGTATTGTATTCAGTTGTGTCGAAGATAGTGTAACATACGTGTAAGGTTGGTTGCCCAGAGTTTTTATGCCCTGTTCCTCGAGTCGTTTGCACCAGACCCGGTCCAGAAAGGGAACCCCGCTCTAAGTTGCCATGTTCAAGAAGCAAGTAGTTGAGCCTTAAACACATCGCATAACAGTTTGTTTTGAAAATAAAGTTTATATTCCACTGTGTATGTTTGATTTTCTTACCCTGTGGATCGCAAAGTCTTGAAATAATCCAAATAGGGTCACACACTAAAAAGTTTCAGCACTGGACATGTGGAGAGGATGGGGGATGATAATTGGGTACAGAGGGTGAGAGGTGTTAATATTGGGGGAGGGGCTGGGAGGGGCAGACCGAGAAAGACATGGGATGAGGTCATTAAGTGTGACTTAAGGGTTAAGGGACTGAACAGGGAGGCTGCCAGGGATCGAGCAGCGTGGAGAGCCGCCATTAAGTGACCAAGGCCGACGCATGCAAGCATGTTAGAGCCTTCAAAAACGAAAACGAAAACGAAAACGATTGGATAATTGAGGGATTACTGCAGTTGGATTCACAGATGTGCATTTAAATTCAAATAATTCAAATCAGACAATATTCTCACTGTGAATAATTCCTTAATACATCCACATATCAAATACCATACTGCATTCAGTTTTGTTCACCATATTACAAGAAAGATATGGAGATTTTAGAGAATGTAGCATATAAAGTGGTTATAAAAATAATACCTAGATTAAGGAACAAACCATATGAGAAACATTTAGAAGACCTAAAGATATTTATCTAAAGCACAGACTATGAGGGGATTTGATACAATCACCGTATATTCAAGTAAATGTTTAAAGAGCATGACAATATGGTGGTTGATATGCTCTTCACGTTAACAGACTGGTTAAATTACAATAGAAGTTTGTCTATCTATCTTTAGCCTGATGCCCCAATCCTGCAAAGGGTGGCCACAGACAAAACGCCTCCAAGTCGCTCTGTCACCCACCATTTGACTGCCCTCCCCCAACTCATTCCCTCCTTCCTCATATACCTCTCAACTCCACCACATCCCCAGTCTTCTCCTCCTTCTCCCTCCCTCCACTTCTCCTACATACACCCTCTTAGTCAGTCCTTCATTCTCCATTCTCTCCACATGTCCAAACCACGTCAATGTATTTCTCCTAATTTTCTCAACCGCATCCACATCCACCCCACAAGGTTCCTTCACTTCTTCATTTGTCAACCTGTCCCTCCACATGCTCCTCTCAAGTAATGGTAATACAGTATAATTATATTTCCAGTCAAAAGAAGCAAAACACTTTTCTTCAACAGAGCTGTCCGCATATGGAACAGATTGTCCAGGGATGTGGTAGACTGCAATACAGCAATAACATTTAAATGTTGTTTAGATAAGTTTCTGGCTTTGAATACCCCAGTTAAAGATATTCATAGCTGAATAACTAATTAATCTCCCTCTTCCAGATCATGGAGTGTTCAGCAGCAGTGTAATACTGTCATCAGATATTGTTTCTCCTTTACAAATTGGCAGTACAGATTTATGCTTTTTTCTTTTCAATTTTTCCAGTTAAATTTCCACGACAGCTTTTCCATGCTGCCTGGTGGTCCTTCGCACTTTTTCGTGTCAGCTTCAGTTTGAGGTTTTGGTAGGTGTGTGGATGGAGGGGGGGGGGCTTGCTTTGTTGTTATCATGGAATTAGATACCATAGTCATTGTCTCTAACAAGTTCTCTTGAAAGGGCTATTTGGTCGGCTGCTGTTTGCTTTTCTTTGTACTTTCATCGATGCTGATTACCTTGGCTAGTCATTATGAATTATTTGTCCAATCCATCAGAAGTATTGGGGTCAAGGGCTCAATTATTCACTTCAGACATGTAAGGCAGTGGTGGCCAGCCACTTACCTCTGAGTGGCACTAGGTGAGCAATAAACCCCAACCACACCTAAGGCATAAAACCTTATACAGTAGGTCACATTCAGTGGGAGCACATTAGCTCACTATATCACCAAGTGTTCATTTGGTTATATGGGTACCATCTAAATGGTTTCCCTGGTTAGAGAAAACCATGAAGCTGGTCATGCAGAGTATAATTACCTGAAGGTAGCACTACATGAAGTGAGTGGATAGTGGTTACCCCCCACTTGCCATCATTAAGGTAAAAATATTAACAATTATTTTATGGAAAAATGAGCAATGAATTGTGTATGGCTACAATACTGTACTTTACGCATCAGCTGAAAGGTTTTGTGCACTAAAAATTAAATCTATCTATATATCTATAGCCAGAAGCCATAATCCCACAAATCGTGGCTGAGTTCGTTGTTTTACAGGGAGGGCACTAACCCTCTGCCAACCTACTTGCTGATATGCAGGGAACACATATGGGTTGGTTATATGATTACCACCCAGCACTGTAAATGGTGTCCTGACTTACAAGAAACTCAATGTAAAGCCACCTGAAAAGGAAAGAAGAGTAATAAAAAGTGATACGAAAGAAGGAAGAGTTAGGAAAGGAAGGCAGACACAGAAAAACAATGATAAAGGTGAACGAAGATGTAGGCAGCACTGCATCAGGTGAGTGGATGATAGTCACCACCACCTACCACCAAATTAAATATTACTGAAAAAATAATGCAAACAGGGACATGTATGTAACTGGCCACAGTATGGAAAAATAAAACAACCAGCAGTAAAGCATAGATAGAAGGCTAAACAAAGCATTCACTCCAGGTCTGCTGCAGCTGCTGACAGGAAATGACAGAGTATGAGAGTGCTCAGCACAAGTTAACCTGATAGGAACACCTTGGAAGTGGAAAATCATTTACAAACTCAAACTTAGCTACTATTTATTCAAAATTTACATACTGTACAAATGCCAATTTACACATCAGTTATACACATTAATTAAAACCACTGCCAAATGCATGTACAGGTCCTGGAGTCTTGGGCTTCTTGGTGACCACAGCCACGGCATCTTCAGTCCTGTGAAGATACACACATTGTACAGAGTGGTCCATACATTACACCCAATCTTGCCACTTGGTTGTCAAATTCTCGTGTTATACAGACACCTTCATTAGCATGATTAATGTCTATCTTGCTTCACAATATAGTAATCAAGATTTATATAAAAATGGGGGAGGGGGGGCACATTATTAGGCAGGAAAACGGTAATGAGGAAGGAAATGACGCAAGCTAGGCAATGGTGATACTGAGAATTTGCCAGCAAGGGAGTGCAACACATGGACCACCCAACACAATCTTTATTACTTGGTTACAGCACAGTTTAGCTCTTCTGTCTTATCTATCAACAGCCAGGTACCTTAATCTTGTATGGGATGGTCACAAATAAATTGCCTCCAAACTGCCCTGCACTCAGCTATTTGGCTGCCTTCCCTCCAAGTCACTTCCCCCTCTCTTATATATTTCTCCACTCCATCCCTCCATTTCATTCTTCCCTGGGCTCCCTTCCCCTGCTACCTCACTCACATACACTCTCTAATTAGGCTCATTCTCCATCCTCTTCACAAGGCCAAACCATCTAAGAGTATTTCTCTTGATACTTTCAGTTACATCCACATTAATACCACAATGCACCTTTACTTCCTCATTTGTCTGTTTGTCTGTCTCTCCATGTAACTCCACATGTTCCTCTCATGTAAATGATTTCCACCTGTCTCACTCTTGCTTCCTTCCAGCAAGGGCTAAGCTTCGTTTCCATACATTAATGGTATTACAATACTGCCCTGCAAAAATTTATCTTACTTCCACACAAATTTCCAAATTCCTTATCACTACTTCCAGTAAACCAATAACCTTTATTCCCTGCTATACCTATTCCAGTGCTTCATCCTCAAAACTTCCAATCTTACTCACCACACTACCTAAGTTCTTTAATGCACTCATATTCTCCATTTCCTCACCATCCAGCCTCACTGTGCATTCTGACTTCACTTCTCTCAAAGACCACAACTTTACTCTTATCTACTTTCACTTTTGGACTCCATTTCTTATGTACACTCCCACAGTCACCCACAAAGCCTTGCAGATCTCATTCAATTTCACTTAACAAGACAGTATAATCAGCAATCAACAATATAGAAGTTTCCAAATCCTACCCTCTCTCATTAGAGTCTATATTCCAACATACACTTCCCTACAACCATCCGTATATAAAGTGAATAATCACACAGACATGACACATCTCTGATTCAATCCAATATTCAAATCAAAGAACTCAAAGAACTCAGCATCCACACACACCACAACCTTAGTACCCTCATACACACTCTTTGCAGCATCTATTCCATGTATTTCTAATCCATCCATCCATCCATCATCCAATCCTAAGTCACCCCACAGAGAAGCGTAGGAGCCTGGGGGTAGGCAAGTTGGTCCTGACATTTAAGATGAAAGTGACCAGCCTCACTCATCCAAGTGGCATTACATGAGCAATAAACCCCAACTGCCCCTTATACCTTCCACAATCTTTCAGTTAAATTGGTCATGTGCTTCCTCCAGATCCATGAAGGCAGCATACATCGTCTTTCCCTTCTCTAGATACTCTTCCACTATACATCTTAGAATGAGTATCTGATCTATGCAACCTCTTCCCTTCCTAAAAACTCCCTCCTTCTCCAAGTCCTTAGTTACTTCCCCAACAATATCGATGAGAATCTTAGACAGGTATTTAGTACTTGCACAATATAAGAAAAAAAGACTATCCTGAGAGGTACAAACCAAAAGACCTCCACATAACCTTCTCAGTACATAATGAAGATCTTTATTTTATTTCAACCAACGTTCCAACATACGAACTTACACTTCTCAATATCTTAAATATCATTTCATTTCATGTATACCAATTTTAACCCCTTAACCTCTTCATTACCGAAATCGATAAGGTTTACGCTTGTAAACCTAGAAAAAGTTCTGGCGAGGAACCGAATAATTGTAAGGTTTGTGGTGGTAAACCTGATAAGCATAGGGAGGTATAGGAGGGTAGGAGTGTTGGTTTGGGGGTTACTGGAGAGACTTGGGTTGTAAGAACTGGCAACTTGACTCTGACGTCATTCTCCTTGTCATGGCCATGCCATGGCCATATTGGAGTCCATGCCAGGCCATGATTGACATCATTTGGGTATTTTGGATATGATTTATTATTTCTAATGATTTGGGCATATATATAGACCTATATGGTATGACATAAACAGAAAAAAATAGTTGCACTAGGCATATCAGCACGTGGTTACCATGACAACCACCCTCCTAGGCCCCACAACCAACCAGCAGCCAGTTCTCACCTGCAACCCCTCAGTTTCCTCCAAGCTGCATGCTGTGTCTGTGTGTGTTTTTTTTGGCTGTTTTTGCGTGATCATGGTGTCATCTGATACTGATGACGAATTTGATACAAAGCTTGCTACTGAGTTAGATGAGTCTGACGACAATGAAACTCAATCAGACATATCAGTGAGTGAGTCAGACAATGATTATATACCAGAAAACGACAGTGATAGCGAGAGTACAAGTGATGAAAGCGAGATAGATAATTGCTCAAATCCCAGCCCTGTAGGCTCGCCATTGTTGCAGAGTCCCTCAGGACCTGCCTTCACCCTCTTGTCGGATCCATTTGCAGATCAAAGGCCACCTCCACTACCTACACTTCACCTGGACTTTCCCAACGTACATCCTGCAGTGTATCAACGCCACGAGGAGCAACATATGAGTACTGTATATACCTTTTTATGTCTGTAAAGTCTATATTTATAGGAACAATGAAAGTTTAGTAAAGTATATATATCCCTACACGTATACTACTATAGGAAATGTATTTAAAATCATGCACTGTGTATCTCGTGGTCAACATGTACTTGAGAATATAAAAGTAATATAAAATGAAAAACAGCACACTTATGATAAATGATAACCCCCCACGCACACACATGAACTTCCGGGAATTCGGTTTGACGGAGGGAGAGAGGGGCGGCTGGGGGTGGGGGGCGCAGTAATGAAGGGGTTAACCGCGGGGTTGTCGGAGGCGTGCTGTGCCCATCCTGCAGGGCAAATCCGTGCTCCGACTGACTTTTTAAAAATATTTGCCAAAAATCAGTTATTAGTCCTAGAATAATATAATTAAATATGCTTATGGCACATACCTTCAGCTTTCTCCTGGGATGTTTTTTTTTAGCACTCAACAACTACCGTAGGACTTGTGGAGACTTCTGAAGTTGGGTAATTAAGTCTCCACTTTACACTTCCCGACATCCCGTAATATGAATACCACTGCCTGGTATTATCACTAGAAACACTACTCAATGATTTCCAAGTAGTTTGGAATCCATATTAAAAAAAAAAATACACTGTGAAAGCAATGTAAAATACGAATACGTACGAACCTCCCACTCGCGCTAATTCGCCACTGGTGTTCTGTCATTTCTACTCATATACACACTCACACTTTATTATTTCTGGTACTTTATTACACTTGTATATATCCACAGTCCTTTACCGCTTCCCACACGATGTTTAGTAGGGGTAGAGGTCACAGGGCCTTTTATAATGGGCGCAAAAGCAGCAGAAATGGAGGGGCGCAACTGCGACATGATTTCACCTTGAAGGACGACAGTGAACTGAATGTACTGTACGTATCTCGGTAGCCAAGAGTTGAAAATGTCAGCTGCTAATCTATATGTTAAGAAATAAGTCGTAGGAAATCTAGACAATACATAATAAATTAGGTAGTTCCAGGTGAATATAAATATCACTCAGGCTTCCCCCTTCCTTTCTTATATATATATTTATATTACGAGAATAGCTCACATGGCATATTTCACAGGGAAAAAAGGACAGGAAATTAGCGAATGAGTGCAGGTTGAATGTTGCCAAGTGATAATTAGCCAATTCCAGGTGTATGGAACTATCAGTTACCTTATTTTTTTATATATATATATATTATTTGGTATAAGAATAGGGCATAGGGCTCATTTCAATGGATGAAATCAGTGGAAAAATCTGGGGAAGATTTGCGTAGCGCAGAGCAGCTGAGCAGACGACACGAGAGGGTAATGGAGGGGAGGTAGGGAGGGGAGTCTAGAATGGGGGAAAATGGCTAAACTGTCAACAATGGATGGGAGTACTGATGACGTTAGCAGCTCTGACTACTGTCGGACATTGGCAGTGCTGATAGATGATACAAGTCACCACCTGAAAGCCCGGGCGAATTCAAAACAACACAGAATCACAAAAATGACGCCCCGCGGTATGATCCATTGCACCCGAGCGTCACAGAAGTGACGACCCGCAGTTAAAGGGTTAATTACCCTTCCACTTCACCCGTTCTCTGTCTTAACTTGCCTTCTTCCATCATTCACTAATTTAGTCTATCCCCTGTACATTTCCCATCACCACATCACCATATGAGTACTGGGATGATTTTGGATCAGTACAACTAATCCAACTGGAACTAGTCTTTCAGAAATCATCATCATCATCATCTAATCCTGTGCTGTTCCAAGAGGAGCATAGGTGCCCAGGGCAAGTCACGTTGGTCCTGACATTCATGATGAGAATGACCAGCCTCACTCATCCCAGAGTGATATTACGTGAGCAATAAACCCCAAGCACCCCTTGGATATAAACCGACAGAGGCTCAATCTGGTTGGTGTGCCTTAATTACCCACTAAACCACCAGCCACCATAGTCTGGTTATATGGATACCACCCAGCATAGTAAATCGTTTCCTGGTGTACAAGAAACCATTTAACTTGTCACTCAGTGGAGAGTCACCCGTAGACTGAAGGAAGAGGAAAGAAAGAAGGACATTAGAGGGAGGATGGAAGGAAGGAAGAGAGGAAAGGGCAGCCACCCAAGAACAGCACTACATCGAGTGAGTGGATCTCACCTGAACTAAAACAGAAAGGAGGCTCATTCTGGTATTTTCTGATAAGATTCAGTGTCACTATTCTGTCAACAAACTGACAAAGAACCTCATCACAATTCTACATCTTTACATCATAATCAGTGTTATTAGCTGAGTGTTGTATGTAGGTGTATAATCATCTGTGTATGACAATACAGTATGAACATTAACCTTACTCAGTGAATGTGACCAGCAGTGGCAGCTGACAAAACTTCAGATTCCAACACATGCAGCTGCTACGTCAACTCTATATATTACTGTACTTTTTTTTTCTTCTTCTTTTTAATGCAAGGATGAGGGAACCAAAGGCAAGAAGTCAACAACTGTTTCCTCCAAGAAAACAACAGCCAGTTTCAAGATCCATTCACTTTGAGATGCCAGGACAAATTGTGTTTAAATGCCTGATGGTCATAGAAAGAAGGAAATACAGACAGAGGAAGACAGTTCCAGAACTGACCAGTTGCATACATGAAGGACTGGGAGTATCAATTAACTCTTGTATGAGAGAGCTGGATGGAAAAGTGGTGAATTTGTGCCAGATGGGTGCTATGCACCTGGTGTAATGGAGGGGGGGATGTAAGCAGATACTTCAGAAGAGCAGTGACAGAAAGAGGTAAAGATACATCAGTGCTGCAAAAAGACAGACGTTGAAGTGAGCCAGTAAGAAGAGAAGAGTTAATGACATGAAATGTCTCCGACTCCACCCTGTTGAGACGAGCTGTATGTGAGCAGCCACTCCCCTACATAAGAGTTGTACTCGACACAGGCGAATAAAACCCCTGTATAATGTCAACAGCTGAGCAGGGGCAAAGAAGGCATGCGGTCTGCTTAGCACACATAATTTCCTGGAAGCAGATTTGCAAGACATAATATGATCTTTCCAAGATAAATCCCATATACATACAAATACAAATATCCAGAAGAAGTGAGAATCAAGTGTACCTCCAAAAGACTTAGTCACTCAAGGTAGAGCCAAATAAACAATACAGTAACTGTTTTAATTACAATAATTTCTGTTGGTAATATAAGGAAACACATACACTGTGACCCACTGTACCCCGATTAACGGACACAGTTCGTTATACCAACAGAAATTCCGTGGCCTTCGTAGTGTCCATTAAATTCAGTACTGTAAAACCTTGATATAACTGACTTCAATAGACCAGAATTCGCTTTTATCGGACTCGAGGAGCTACCGGACTAAACTCCTATATATCGGAAAATGTCCGATAAAGCCAGAAAGCAGTCCGGACTGCCTGACTACTTCAGCTATGTTCACCACAATAAGACAAGTAAAAGACATGTTTTTCAGTGCACAGTACAGTATTATTATGCTATTTGATTAATGTAGTGAAGGTATAACACAGTACAATACTGCAATGGTGGTGAAAACTACTGATGCAATCAGGACTAATGTCTGATATGTCAGAAAAAGTCCGGATTAGCAGGAGTAAGTTCGGATGTAGCTTTTATTGGAATTTCACATTTTTCGGACTGGCTTGGGCCCCAATTAATCCGTTATAGTGAGGTCTTACTGTACAGTATCCAATCCACCAGGGTACGTTGAACAAACTTTACTGACCTTCCACATGATCCACCACATACCATAAAAAACACCCCCATTAATATCATTATATGCTGTACTAGACCTGAATGAGGCTGCCGTAGTGGGTACTCAATATGAATGGTGGGTATTAACAATCAAGTGGTAACATGTGAAGGTGTGCTGCATGCAGGAGTGTTAAGTCTATACCTAGATTATTAAAAATAAAGTAGGTGAAGAGATTTAAAGACACAACATTTTGTTCAAACACACCAGTCATCCCTTCTGCCTCCTCTGCCCATGTGCTGAATTATAGTACTACTTAGTCCAGAGCATTTCCATCAGATTAATCATCATCATCATCCTGATTTCTTTCCTACCCAAGGATCGGGCGAGGTGGAGCGAAGTAGGATCCAGAGAGCAAGAAAAACTTGATAGACAGAGAACTATCAACAGCCTATTTCTACATGTAACATATTAGGTAAATAACAGCTGATCTTTGCAAGGTTAAAAATCCTCCCCATGAACAAAGATACTTTTTTTCCCATCCCATTAAGATTCTCAGCTTTCTGGTCACTGGAAAAATATGAAACGATTTTCTGTAAGAGGTGGCATCACTAATATGTAAGTAAGCACTCAATATGTTATCTTTTTAAGCTACCCTTTTGCATCCTCAGTGAACTGGAGGACACTGCCTACTAGTTTTATGTCATCTGTTAAGGTGACTTTCCAGATTCCCACAATGAACAGCAGTTACTGTACGTAAGTAGAACTGATATTTCAGAATACATTCCCTACTTATAATAAGGACTTCTTATAAACAAGTCCTCACTCAGTCACGCTGCACCACAAAAACACCAACTTGTAATAGATGGGTTCACAAAGAAGGCAGTGATAAAGGTAGAATGCAGGATGTGAGGTATGGGTATCTGGATTCTGGATGACTGAACTGAGAGTGCAGACTGGAGACAGAGCCACCTGGAATGTGCAGAGGAGTTTCATTTTCTGAAGGACATGTTAAGTGCAGGAAGAGGAGCAGCAGCTTGCTCCAATGACAAGAATTTGATGCAAATGGAAAAAATTTGGAAACTGCTGCATCTCCTGACCATGAAAAGCCTCTCCTTTAACATCAAGAGTACTCACTGCAAAATATGTGTAAGAAGTGTTATGTTATATGCAGACTGGAATGAATAGTTTACACAGAAATGACACTGTTGAGGTGGATGATAAGGACTTCACTATATGAGAAAATAGAGAACAGTACGCTGTGAGAGATCTGGCATGAGTTATATCAGACAGGTGATGCAAACAATAAGAATGACAAGTTATTATGAGTGGATTTAGCTTACTTTCTTAATCAACGTTTTCAAAAAATTTACAAGAGCTAAGGGTGAAAATGAATCTTCCATCCTGGACTTGGTTTTCACTAACAAACAAAATAAGAAACAGAATATTCTCCAACCTCTGGAAAAAGTGACCATGTAGTAAATGAGTTTAAGTTCACTGCACCATATGACATAACTGATAGTAATAACCACAACAAAAGTATACAATTATAAGAGGACACTATAAAGAAATAAACCAGAAAAAGCAATCAGATATGGCTGATGTAGAAAATCAGTATGAACAATTTTGTGATATATATGTAAATCTGGGACAGAGAAATACACGGGTAAATTTAAAGCAGGAAAGAGTAATAAAGAAAAATGGTTTGACACAAAATGCTTTTTGGCTAGGCAAAAATGAGACCCGGTGCAGGTTTATATCCAAGGAATGGTTGGGGTTTATCACTCACATAATGCCACTCAGGGATGAGTGAGGTTGGTCACTCTCGTCTTAAATGTCAGGACCAACTTACCTAGCCCCGGGCTCCTATGCTCCTCATGGGGGCAACACAGGATTAGATGATGATGATGATGATGATGAAAAATGACACCAGTTGTGGAACACATGCTGAAGACATAAAAGACTGGCATATGCACGGTGCAAACACGCTAGGAATACTGTATATATACAGCTGTCAGAAGGGATGGAAAAAAAAAAAAAACAGCAAGAGACACAGTGGCCAAATGCTGTCAGGAACCCAAGTTTATCTACAACTATGTGAACAGCAGAATGAAAATTAAGGGCGAGATACAATGTTTGACCGATGAACGAAGAACCTGTACTGATTAAAAAAAAATGTGTGAGATAATAAAATGAATATTCCATTCAGTATTTGTTATGGATAGTTCTGCTATTGACGAGGATATAGGCTGCAATGTCACTCTGGGTATCGGAATGGATGTTAATATAGAGAGGAAATTAAAGAAATTATGGTACTAGATGTTAATACAGACAGGAAATTAAAGAAAGGAGAAGCTTAGATAAAGTAAAGCAAGTGGTTCTGATGAAATATCTTGCTGGACGAGGAAGGAATGTGCAAATGCATTATGAAAACCTTTACACAAAATATTTGCTAAGTCACTAAGACAAGACAAACTACCAAACAACATTGTGCTACTATTCAAGAAAGGAGAGAGAAAAAAAAAAAATTACAGACCAGTCTCTCTTACAAGTGTAAGATGTAAAAAAAAATTAAAGACTAATAAGAAATAACTGGGTTGAACACCTTTAAAATCATGGGTTGTCTGATGACTGATAGTTTGGGATCAAAGCTGGGAGATCCTGTGTCTTGAATCTACTAAGTTTCTATGAGAAAGTATCTGAAATAATACAGATGGATGGGTTGACTGTTTTTACCTGGATTTTCAAAAGGCTTTCGATAGGGTACATCATCAAAGACTGATTTGGAAACTGGAATACAAAGGTGGAATTAAGGGAAACATGTTAAAAGTGAATGTTTCCATTTGAAGGTTGGATTGAAACAAGGATGTGTTATGTCACCATGGTTGTTCAATCTGTACATGGATGAGGTTATAAAAGAGATACAAGGTCAGGCAGTGGATGTTGGAGCAGCCCTAGTGAGAGGGGGCAGTGTTTGGAAACTCCCTGTACTGTTGTTTGCAGATGATACTGTGTTGTTGAGCGAAGACAAAGGGGAGCTGCAAGGCTTGGTAGATGAGTTTGAGAGAGTGTGTAAGAAACGGAATCTAAAGTTGAATGTAGGGAAGAGTAAAGTGATGGTCTTCGAGAGAAGTGAAGCCAGTGAATGTACAGTGAGACTGGATGGGGAGGATATGGAGAATGTGAGTGCATTTAAGTACTTGGGTAGTGTGATGAGTAAGGATGGAAGTCTGGAGGGTGAAGTGCTTGAAAGGGTGCAGCTGGGAAGGAAGGTTGCTGGTTCCTTGAAAGCAGTAAGAAACAGGGAGGTGAGCATGGAAGTGAAAAAGTTGCTACATGACAGTATTGTGATACAAACTCTAACATAAGGAAGTGAAGCTTGGACCCTGTTGGAAGGACAGAAGTCAAGAGTGAGAGCAGTGGACATGAGATATTTGAGAGGAGCATGTGGAGTCACATGGAGAGACAGACTAACAAATGAGGAAGTGAAGGAGCATTGTGGTGTGGTTGTGGACGTGATAGGAAGCGTTAGGAGAAACACGTTAAGGTGGTTTGGGCATGTGGAGAGGATGGAGAGTGAAAGACTGACGAGGAGAGTGTATGTGAGTGAGGTGGAGGGGACGAGAGGGAGGGGGAGGCTGAGGATGAGATGGAGGGATGGAGTGGAGAGGTACATGAGAGAGGGGGGTGTGAGTTGGGAGCAGGGTAGTGAAATGGGAGGGGACAGAGCGACATGGAGGCGATTTGTTTGTGGCCACCCTGCGCAGGATTGAGGTGTCTCGCAATAGATAGATAGATGTTAAAACAGCTTGAAGATTTTCTAGTGGAGAAGGGAGATGAGAACAGCACAGTGAAAGCTTGATTACCCGTGTTCGGAACATTCGGTTTTCGGCATATCTGTACCGTGACCAGATGATACAGTGGTATGATAATACATACATATCAAGGTCGTTATGATTTAAATCAAATGATTTAAATCATGTGATTTAAATCAATTTAAATCAGTGAAAAAAATCATGATTTTTTTTTTTTTTAAATACTGTACAGTAAAAATGAACAAGATGGAGAATGTGATGGATGGATAGTAACTATTTGTAACACATGATTTTCCCTTTCTAAAACCAAACTGCCTCTCTGTTGTCATACTGGCTTCTTATAGATGATTTACCCAAACTTTTCTTATCAGCTTTTCTAGTATCTTACTTACAACATTGGTCAGTGATACTGGTCAGTAGTTGAGTGGATTCTGTCTATTTCCTTTCTTAAATAGGGGAACAACGTTTGCTTTCTTCCAAGTAGTTTACCTTGACCTAAGGATTCCTTGAATATTAAACACAATGGTCTGCTTAACTCTTCTGCACATGCATGTAGCACTTAACCTGAGATTGTGTGCATGTGTGTGTGTGTGTGTGTGTGTGTGTGTGTGTGTGTGTGTGTGTGTGTGTGTGTGTGTGTTTGTGTACTGGGACAGACGAGACAGGCTGTAAACAGGCTTTTGCCAGTCTCCCAGCTCCCCAGGTGGGTTGCCAGCTTCCTCTGCATGCTGCAAGACGATCTTCGGGCACTACTTTTACACCCATTGTTTACCACCCTACTTCTGTTCCATTTCCTCCTATTGACCTGACATTTGATTTTATGGTACTCTAAACAATTCTGACCCACGACTGCCTTTCCTGGGGTGATAACATTGCGGAAAATGTGTTATGAAGTGCGTCCTTCTGGGTCACTGTTGTTGGTGCAACTTAGCAACCGGATTCAAGATAGAGGGTGGGAATGAGAGCTGCCAGTTACCCTAATACCCCAGAAACTTTGTGTCACGCTGATCCTTCTAGAACCTCTCCGGTGCGTTGTTGAAAATCTCGCTCATAAGAGGCATGTCGCAGCTTTACGAGACACCCCCACAGTTATGTCGCAGTCCACACGTTACTATGTTTGCTGATGACGCAAAAATTTTAAGATCAAGCAAGAATGATGTTTCATGTACCAATTTGCAAGAAGACATTACTCAACACTCTGAACTGAGTAAAATGCAGATGAAGGAGTGTAATGAAGTAAAACGCCATGTGATGCAATTTGGAAAAAGTGATTAGAGATCCACATGGGAATATAAACTGGGTGATCACAAGCTGCAAAACATTGAAGATCACATAAATGATGGGGTGAGGAAAATGTGTATGCTCTGTTAGCTAATATGAAAATTGCTTTTTGAAATGTGGAAGAGGACATGATTAAGAAAATATTTAAAAATTTTATCAGACCAGCTCATCAATATGCAGCAGTTGTCTGCCCCCAGCCCCCCAAAACACACACACACAAGATTTAAGATGAGAAAGTGCACAGAGCATAAGGAAATGAATCCCAAGCATGAAAAACTTTATATATATATATAGATATATATAGATATATACCCCTGGGGGTAGGGGGTTTCTCAAGAATTCTCCCCCAGTATCCCTGCTTGTCATAAGAGGCGACTAAAAGGGTTGGTGGTGGGTTCGTGTCCCACCACGTAAAAACAACTAGGAGGAGGCTGTAGCACGGGCCGAACAGGGTAGTACTCCCGAGGGGAATGGAATGCTGGTGATAGGGAGAGCTGGAGCTCCTTTCACTAGCTACCTAATCATCCTCCTTTGCTGACCTTTTCAGTGTGACAGTAACATGGAGAGTAGACCAGCATACTCTCCCAAACATTTCCTCTAACTATCATATACACTACGCCACAGGCACTTTACATATCACACAACGTACACCACTACGTTACAGGGGTTGACGCCAGCAAGGGCATGCGGCCAGAAAACTTTGCCCCCGCTACCTAGTGGCGGACTTTCGGGGGGAGGCTTGACAGGGGTTCCGCCGGCATAGATCACGGGTCCAGGGCGAGATGGGGCTCGAACCTGTGCTAGAGGGTACAGGGCATTGTGGTTCCCAGGCTGCCGCTTCCGCTCAATAGAGAGGGGCCCGAACCTGGGAGTAGCGCCCCGGGAGGCTGCCCTATCAGTGGGTGTATAATGGCAGGGCAGTTGCAGTGCCAAGCCGCGCTTGGAGGGTGTCCCTGCAGGTGTCCTGGCAGGGTGTCCCAAGGCCACTACCACAGCCACTAGTAAGCTGGTGGGCTAGGGGTCCCAGATCCATTGCCTGGACCTAGGACTGTGCAATGGGCTGGGCCTTTGGAATGTTCACCCCCCTTTATCTTACCGACTACAACCAAGTACAAATACATACATCAAAGCAAGCCTGAGGACAGCAAATCACCCAGGGGGTTTAGGGTGGGCTCGTGGAATGTGGGAAGTTTGAGGGGAAGAGCGGGGGAAGTTGTTGAGGCATTTAGTAGGAGGTGGGTGGATGTGGCTTGTTTGCAGGAAGTCCGGTACAGGGGTGGATCAGCCAGAAAGATTGCTGGGAAGGATTGCTACTATAAGCTGTTTTGGCAGGGGGGAACTGACGGATATGGGGGTGTGGGTGTGTTGGTTGCGGAGAAATGGGTGGAGTATGTTATGAATGTCATGACAGTAAGTGATAGGATAATAGTAGTGAAAATTTTGATCGGACGGGTGATGATTTCAGTTATATCAGCATATGCTCCACAGGTGGGATTGGATGACGCAGAGAAGGATAGATTTTGGGATGATTTAATACGTGTAGTAAGTGGTATGGGTGATGATGAGGTAGTG